>JAOVVB010059856.1:0-14390 GCA_028570985.1 Heterobranchus longifilis | reverse complement strand
ATGCACCGATATATCGGCCAATATTCACCTAGCAAATAAGATGACATTCAGCGATGGCAGTGACCGATATTTATGTTGTGTTGCATCAGATTTGCGCTGTCTAAATGTTGTGTTCAAAGGTTAAAAACACTTTTGAAGCAGTTATTTAAAAAAAAAATAAAATAAAATAAAAATAAAAAAAAAAATAAAATATATATATATATATTTCATGTGAAAGAGGGTTATATTAAAAGTTAATGAAGATTTATTTTTCTCTGGCAAAAAGGGAGAATAAATAACAACAAAAACAAAATAAACATAAAAACATCGGTATCAGCCCAGAATTTCAATTGGTGCATCCCTACATCTAAACTGGTACTACATGGCGATGGGACTGTATCATTTAAAATATTAAAAGATTTTTGGTGTACATTAGTGATTGTCAATTAAACACCTGACCTTGAAAACAAAATCAAGTCGTCTTTCAAGACTTTGTACGAACCCTGCATTGCTGAGCTACATGTTTCACGTTTCAGCAGCTGACACTATACCATCCAAGGTTCATAAGCATCCTTTGAGCTCACATCACCTTCATCAGATTTGTGATAATGGCATCTTTCTAGAAATGCGTCAATGAAAAAGGTAACGCTTGCACACTTTACTCCAAGCCACAAAAGGTTTATTAAGAATGTTTTGATCCTGTGCAGGCATTACCTTTTTCATTGACACTTTTCCTTGCACCTACATGATGTGCGTGTACCTTTCCTGTGTTTCTAGAAATGTACCTAATCTTCTAATGAAACATTAATGTACTGTTTCAAGCAGATTAAAGGCCAAATCCACACTGCAGCACAAGATTTTACCATAAAAACATATAGCTGCACTGATTTGCATGGGGTGACATTTTCTATCCCTTCTGACCTTCTTAACCAACTTAAGTGTGAACCCACAGGGAGCCACAGCAGGTGTCTGTGCTATGTGATTCTGTGTTGACTTACATATGCAACATTATGAATTCTCATGTTTGCCATTAAATGTAAATGAAAAAGACACAGCGAGGCAAGACAATGCACAAACAGTTTTATTGGACATCTTACAATAATGTTTGGAGAAAAAAAGTTAATCCTGTTACGGTTTAAAATGATACAACTTGAGTTTTTAGTGTCCACAGAGTCTTATTAAGCTTTGCATAATGATACAAGTGAAGACTCCTACCATTGAAAAAGTCTTGTTCTTCAGTCACACTTTTAAAAATAACAACATATTTACAAAGATGAAAGATGTATGAGGGGGTTCACCTACACAACTGCCTCTATAATGAGACAAGCCTGTTCAACTCATGGAATTTAAAATGTAAAGTGCACAGATCAGAGGTTAACTGTGCTCCTCAGCGTCTGCTACGACGGGAGGGGGACGTTGACCTGAAAGAGAGACGTGGACATAACGTTAATACTGCACCAATCATGTTTACCCACGCAGACTACAAAACACAAACATGCACAAATACCCCCCTCCCACCAGACATACTGTACTCCCAGAGTACAAAAACACTGTACATCATCGCCATAAAAAGTGAAGCTCTGCAGACTGCAGCAGCCCACCCCAGCCGCTTTCACATCTTAACAAGGTGTTACAAGACTCTACCAAGGCAACAGGGGGGATGTTGAGACTTCATGAGACTTTTGTCAGAAATTCAGAAATGGCAATTTTTGCATTTAATAGATAAGACCATCATGAAGCATTAAAACCCTTTATTGCATCAGACTCGGCTTTACACAGTTAAACAGATGTGACTGCATTTGACAGTACATTTTCATAACATTCAGTCAACATTTTCCTTTTAAAGGTTATTGCAAATATATTGATTAAAAAGCACTCCAGAGAAATCACAATGAGACATACAATGAAAACATACAGTAGCAAAAAAAGAGAGAAAAACGAATACTACCTTGATCGCGACTTAGACTTGTGTTTGCGGCTTGCCTTCTTACCAGACTTGTGAGATTTTTCCGTGGACCTTGAGCGACTACGTTTAGATTTTTTTGATTTCTTTTCCTTGCTAACTTCAGGGGTAGGGGACCTACTTGAGTCAGTGTCTGAGCGCTTCTTGCTAGCTTTGGCGGAGCCCTTCTTGCTGGCTTTGCTATCCTGCCGGGAGTGCTTGTCACTGTGGGAGTCCGTGCACGAGTCACTCTCTTTCCTTTTCTTCGATTTGCCATTCTCCTCTGTAACTACAGAGCTTCCTTTTTCTTTTTCCTTCTCTTTGGCCTTTGGCTTTTCTTTCTTTTTATCAGACTCCTTCTCCCTATCCTTATCTTTATCCTTCTTTTTCTTGTCTTTCTCATGGCTATGACTCCTTTCCCTCCTTCTGTCTCTGTCTTTGCTGGAGGCCTTCTGCTTGTGTTTGCTGCTACGACTGTGGCTGCTGTCTCGGGCATCCCGGCTCCTCTTCCTTTCCTTCTCCCTTTCTTTCTCCTTTTCTCTCTCTCTGCTGCGACTGCGGCTGTCCCTGGCCCTGGCTCTGGCCCTGTCTCGCTCTCTGGATCTGGATCTACTCCTGCGGCTACTCCTGTGCTCCCTGGAATCACTGCGATCTTTCTTATGGCGGCCTGATCTCTCAGCGCTGCTCCTCCTCCTGTCCCTGCCCTTCTCACTACGATGCCTGTGGGAGCTGTGGCTGCGGCTGCGCCGGCGAGCCTTGTGAGAGGAGGAGCGGCTACGCCTCCTCTTCCTTCGCGGGGAGGAGGATCGCGATGAACTGCGGGAAGATGCCGAGGAAGAAGACGAGGAGGAGGAGGAAGAACGACGGCTGCTGTGGCTGGAGGTGGATCGGGAGCTGCTGCTGTGACCATTGGCCGGTGAATTGCTGCCGCCTCGCCCTGATCGCTCCTTCCCTCTGCCCGAGTGCTTGCTCTCACTACCCTCCTTCTCACTACGGGACCTGCGCCTCTCTACTAAGGGCTCCGCCTCCCTCTCCTTTACTTCCTGTTTGTGTGGATTCTCTGGCTGGCCCTCATCATATTCCCCCTTTTCTCTGCTCAATCTCTCCTTCGCCATCTCTTCTGTAGAAACAAACAACAAAGACTCATGTTAAAAATAAACAATGAAACATCAGGTGCTGTAAAGACTAAGGTTGTCACAAACTTGATTTTTAAATTTCCATACCATACTAGTATAAAACTATAATTCGCGCCTTGTGGTTGTATGCCTCCGCCAGCCAGTCAGTTTAAATCCATGTCTGTCCAGACTCACATAATAAGTGAAGACTTTGAAGGAATTTAATAAAAGGTGTTAAAGCTCAGGTATGCAGAATAGTTTTGGTGTCATTGGGCAAAGCTTCCATAATAACCTTTCATCATATTGTAATTCAGGTGGTCTGAGAGAAAACTTGGCTCCTGCACCTTGTCTTGGCTCTGTTTCAGGATTTAGAAAATCTAGCCTGTGACGGACCAACTTTGGGCCAAAAAAAGTCACTGCCATTGTTTCATCTGTGCAGCCTTTGGTTTAAAATCAGATTTTTTTTATAGCTTCGGTATTTTCGATACTATCAAAAGTGAATATTGTATCATTTTAAACATGTGGTATTGAAACGATCAATACTTTTGATACCTTTGTAAAGACTTCACAACTTTCACACTAATTATGGTTGTAATCTTGAGTGATGTTCAAGACGAGATCAAGTCAGCACTAACTTGGATCTTTTAACTCCTGGTCACACTGAGCGTTTGCACAGATTTTAATGTTTACTATTTTTTAGGGTGTGTGTGATTAACATAATATGAATGAAGCTCCTCTCTGAGCTTCATCACACATGCTCAATGTTTTATTAGTACCTGAGATGGAGGCAATGTTAAAATGTTTTGTTACTGTTTAAAGTAACCAAATGTAATATTTGTGGATAATTAGTAGAAGAACATGTTCTAATTATTTTCACTTATTTTTATTGTTTATTTGTATCTAATCTTGTTCTGTCAAGCACTCTGGGGTGCATCTTTCCATGAAATGTGCTATACACAAATAAAGTTTTTATTATTATTAATAATAATAATGATAATAATAATAATCATAATTAAGTTCTTATTATATGACATTATTCCATGACAACATGGTGGAAAGCAGTGACTTAGGAGATGAGCGGTTGAACCATTTGTAAATATTAACGATTTGAGCTGCTTTTGTCTTATTTATAGGAAACCTACTGACATAAATCATACAAGTTATGTAGCTAATGTTTGATAAAAATATAAGTCTGTCTGAGCAGTCAGCTTTCCCTTTTAGAGATCGCTGTGTCTCAGCCAGCTGTCCCTGGCTCTATTGGAGATGCTAACGAGATGCTACTAACGTTAGCGCTGTACTTTCAGATCGACACCGTGCTGCTGCAAACGTTTGGACAGATTTGTGCGATCAAACTTGCAGCCAAGTAGTTTCCCACATGTATTGCACTTCATTTTCATTATTAAGGTGAAGCCACACTTTTTACCGTTTACTGCGGCCCGTCTTTCAGATGTGACGTTAGCCATGCATGCTAGATGCTAACAGCTTGCATGTAAACAAATGGACATGCTGTTGCAGCGATGCGTCACGCAGACAGGTCCTGGCAGATATGTAGCGTTTTTTTGCAATAATAAAGTGTTTTTGTGTTTAGGGACCTGTTAAGAATCAAGAGCAGAGAGAAATAATCATCCGTGAGAAGCACAGTGCGCTCAGCTGTATAGTCATCCTGGATAAAACGAAGCCTCGAGGCAAATAACTTGCTTTTTATTAATCGAGTTACTCGTTTCAGCCCTAATCTAAGCCCTAAATGTCTTACCGCGTGCAATCAGAGCCTCTTGTGCTTGTTTTTCTTGCAGCTGCAGCATCTCGCGCTCTTTGCGGCGGAAGGCGTCCTGCTTCTCTCGGATGCGGTGGCGCAACTCCTCCTCATCAGTGTCGGAGGATTCAGACCCGCGCACGCTGCGTTCATCCTCGTCCTCGCTCTCATCTGAACCATAGTCACCAAGCCCACCTGCCACAACAGAGCCCCCGGGTTGTTGAGTGTTGGTAAGGACGTAGATATATTCTCACAATTAGGTTTTAGTTAGCTTTTGAAAACCCTCAATCCCAACCCAAAGTCCCAGTGAAAGGCACGTAATCCTGTATAACTTTATATTTCACACTGATAACCCCCTTAAAACAAACTAGTACATATAGAACCTAAAGAATAACTTCTACAAATTCTTTGTCTTGAAGAGCATGCTTCTGTCATCAAAGTGCAAAACTAAACCCAAATCAATCACTGAGATTCCACTTCCGTTTAGATCTTTAAAATTAGTTAGGGTATTTGGGTGTTATGGCTTGTGCAAACAGCTTTTCCCATGTTTCTACTAACACCCCGCTATTATCCTTCCCTCCCCCCCGGTGGCAGAAAAAGGGATACTCACTGAGACCAGTCAGAGAAGCCAGTGCACTTGACTGTGCCAGCTGTTTTGCAGGAGCTTTGATTCACATCAACAACAGGAACAACATGTTAAAACACATACTGCCATTTTCTCAAAGGCAAGAGTCGCTAGAGAGGGGGGGTCACAGATAAAGCACTATTCACAAGAGCTGCCATTGGTAACAAGAGAAAAGAAATAACAAAAAAAAAATGGAGAAAAGAGAGAGGGTTAACAAACAAAATCATGTCACATAATCCAAGTCAAACAGTCGGACAGGAGGGAAAGAACCAATCTGTACTAATGCACAGTCACTTCAATGGAGGAAGTCACTTGTATCTAAAGGTGGATGCTGGTCAGATTCAATGCTGAGACTTTATCCACTCATATCATAGTCTTTCAGCAGGACCTTCATTACCATATACCAGAAGACCAGGTTTTCAAATACTGTTTGTGAAAAGCATTGCTCTGCTCTCTCCTTCTGATGCATTAGCAGAGAATGGTTGAAAATGCATATCAGACATACGCCCATGTTTGCCGCTCAATCACCCTAGTTTACAGGGCATAATTGAGTTTCATTTAAAGAGATTATTATGCACATAATGTATTCTCTTTAGACTTAAACATAATGTCTTGGTGACAAGCATAGATGATGCATGAACTGGAAAAGAGAAGAGCAGACCTCGAGTGGCTTTCCGGTGAGTCTCTTTGGCCACATGCAGGATCTCTTCATTGGTGACCTCAAGAAGGATCTCTGTCAGAAGTGTTTTTGTTATGATCATCTAAAGACAGGGGAGAAAGACATATACAATCCATTATTTTCAATAAATCCTCTACAGCCGTCTACATGTAGAAAAGATCATGTGAACGGTCAAACTGACCAGCTGGAACTCCTTTTCCTCGTCGGTCATTTCAGGTTCACTGTCCTCTGCAGGAGGCGATGGGCTCCGACCAGAAAATTCTTTCTTGATGGAGGCCTTTTCTTCATCGTCATTGTCATCATTCCCCTCATCATCACTGTCCTGATGCATACAGAAGCAAGGACTGATATTCAATCAAGAAGTGGCAAAGAGGGCATCATTTGTGAAGGCAATCATTGCTACATGTGCGAGAGATAACGGTTCATGACCTTGGATGTCCTTTCACTAACAACACACAAAGTGCAAACTGTTTTTCTAAAAAGGAAACCAATTTTCTGTCAAGGCCGGAAATTAGTTGCTTACAAATTTACTCCTGCGGGGCACACGTGGCCCGTCACCTTCCTCGTCTGCTTCGTGTTCTTTGTTATCGTCTTTTGCCATTTTTGAACGCTCCTTCTCCATTCGCTCTCGCTCCATCTTCTTCTGCTTCTCTCTGTCCATCTTTTCAAGGCCCTCTCGGATCCACGCAGGTAGCGTGCGCCTTTTTACCGCATCTGAAGGTGAAATACAAGGTCAAAATGAGTTATCCATATACTGCCATATTGTTAAGATGCATAAACCCCTTTTGAGTCTTTACAAACTTGTTCACAACAACTTGTTTTTTTTTTTTTACCATGCTAACGGTTTCCTGAGCTGAACTGCGATTTTGTTATATTAACACTAAATTCAATATGAATTACTAACTCCATCAGTTTATCAAATGTAACATTGGTTACAGCCCACCTCTGCTAAAAAAGACTGCTCTTCTGAACCCAAATCAACGGTCATCTGCTCTCTCTCTGGTTTGACGCTGAGCAACTGGAACAGTGATGTCAATCACTTGTGGAGTCATGACCAAATAAACAACAGCAATAAACAATAAAGTTCAGCATTTTGTCCTCAGGCAGTGACAAACAGGGATGAAAGCTGATGGCTGCGTTACTGCGGGTCCTGCAAATTAAAACACATACAGTAGCTTGGAAAATAGAGGTGTGGGGCACTGAATTTGATGAATTTATGGTTTATCAGACCTCGTGCACCCCGCAGTCCCTCTGCCTCACTCCCCACCACTAGGAGACTACTCTGCCGGGAGGAGAGCGGGCGGCAGCTCCGGAGACGGATCTTTAGATAGTGGCTGTGGCAACACAAATTCAGCCAGCTCAAACCTTAGTGCCGGGGGTGACAGCGGGATGGTGGCCAGCAGCAATGCCGGGTCTAACCTAACGGTAGCAACAGTTGTTTACTGATCCGGCAGGGAGTCGGACGGTGCGGTATCAGCAAACTTTGTTAACCCTAACCCTTTCCCTCCGCAAATCCTAGAGGGCACACTGTAATAATTATTCTCATTATCAATGAATCGACTGATAATTTTCTTGATTACTCATGAAATGTCAGTAAAGGCCATCAGAGTTTCCTAAAGCTCAAGGACATGAAAGAGTTTGTTTTTTTCCACCATCAGTCAACAGTCCAAAACCCAAAGATATTCCAAAAAGCAGCAAATCTTCACATCTGAAAAGCTGGAATCAGGTAATGTTTGGCATTTCTGCTTAAAAAAGGAATCAAACAATTAATCGCCTATGAGAATAGTTGCTAATTAATTTTCTGTCAATTGACTTACCGCTCTAATTTTTATAAAAGTACTATAATTTGAGAGATAAAGGGGTGTTTTCATTTTACTGTCAGTTGCTTCTGTCACATACATCAGTGCAAAAAGGTAAGGGATGTCAACTAATACATAATGGAAAAACAATCTAAATAGTAATTAATAATAAGCAGTACCTAATACTAATACTAAATACTAAAAAATACTTAAATGATACTACTTTAAAGTACTTAATAATATACTATAATAGTATTGTATTTTTAGTCGGGCATGCCTAGCTGCAAGTCAATTTTCCTACTTTGTCATAAATTTAGCAGCATTATTTTATGTTGCACAAACAAATAAAGAGAAGTTGCCCTTTTTGAGCTGGACACACAAACTGTGCAGTACATTCATGCAGCTGTTAATATGATGGCTGGCTATTAGTTGAGTGAAAACACACTCACCTAGCGGTGCTGGGGCCTCTGGGAGCTGTTTGACAGGGAGCTGGATCGGGGATCTGGGCCGGTCTCTGAAGCCGGGGGGTCTGGTATCGCGTCTGTTCTGAGAAGGACCCTGCCAGTATGGGGCATGGAAGCTTGTGGGTGTGGGAGCGAAGGATGAGGCAGCTCCATGCTGTGGAGAGACCGCACAAAGTGAAAATTAAAAGGTAGTTCAAAGTACAGAAGGTCCTCTGTTAACTGCCACCAAGTGGCATGCACCGAGTGTGGGGATGTTGCTGCCTGTCCCTAGATTCAGTTAGCTGACATTCATCCATCACTCCTGACTGGGCTAGAATGTCTGTTTGGTTTAAAAAAAGAAAAAAATAGCTAATAAATAATACCAAACCATGCTGGATCCTCAACAAGCCAACACTTTCTTCCTCTGCACCGCATCAAGAAAGCAAAGACTGATACACCTAGATGCTGGGACCCGGCACTGTTTCTATGGATTGCTCCTTCTTGTGTTACTTGGTTGTCACACTAAAACCCAAACGCTTCAACAGTTTCTACTGTAGCATCATCTGCATACCTGATAATCAAACTGGTTCATGGCCATGGGGGCCATGGCGTAGCTGTCGGGCTGTGCCCCATACCCATGGCTGTTCTGGGGGTAAACCCCGTGGCGGGCTTCAGAGTTGAACTCCACGCTGTCCTGGCTGTTGCTGTCCTCGCTGGGGTTCACCACATCCATCGGTCCTGACCCTGGAGGGATCCAGGCCTGGTCAGGAGGTGGAGGAGGAGGGGGCTGGCCATGTATTCCCCATTCTGTTGATGACAACAAAATTAATACACGAAAGCCAAAGTAACCACAAAAGAAATGTATGTTTATTTTTCTCAACATCTACTCGAGAGTGACTTAGTATCCAGCTGTTTAAGTACGGTGAAGGAGCTTTCTGTTGTTGTGCACGAAAGATTTGGAACTCCCATCACAAATAAGTCTTAAGTTTAGTTTGAAACGGTTGATAGTTTTAAGAAACATCATTATTATTTTATCTTTCTTTTATATTTCTCATACTTGTTTTATGGCTTTTTATAGCTTAAAATAGTTTCATCATTATCAACCTGTTTTTATTACTAGTATTAGCCTATCCTTTTTCTTTTTCTTTTAATCTCTGTGTAATACTGCTGCTCTATGTGCCTTCAATTGCCCCCTGGGGACAAATAAAGTTTTTTGAATTTGAATTTGAATTTAGGACTTTATTATATTATTAATTCCACTCCTTGTGTCTTGTTTTTAATACCTGTGTTATTATTTTTATTTTTTTCTATTATAAAGCACTTTGAGCTGCATTTTATCTTATGAAAGGTGCTTTAAAAATGGGTAGCTCAAATCAAGCATTCTGATTGGTTTATAGCCATGGTACAATAACCACATACAACAGCTATGACATCTAATTCCTTGGCAAAATTTAGTATCACTCCGTATCTGAGAAAAAAACCATTAGACTAACAAACTGATAGTGATGATGATAACAGATGTTAGCCTAACATTAATGACCCACCGCTTAGTCGGTCCTTGTTTCTCTCAAAGACGCAGAGTTTACAACGCACAACAATGTATTCACCACCATTGTGAAAACCCTGCGAAACCATGCGTCAATATCAGAAGATGACTTGGCGATAGAGTTGTTCCGATACCGGAAATGCCTCCGATACCGTCTATGATGCTGGCATCAGTATCGACCAGTATGTATGTCTATGCACCGATCCGGTACCACGGAATTTAGCCCTGGGAAAAAAAACTGCTTTAAAGTAGTTTATTTATGTCTTTTTCCATTATGATTGACTGTCGAACTAGATAATAAATACATTCTCTGTATGTATTTGTTCATGTTTTACAAAGGGTTTTACAAGAATGATAGCAATCATATCACATCCATACAGGGTTAGTAGCATACAGCTGTAAAAAAATGTGTATACATATATATATATATGTATTTTTATTTATTTATTTTTTAAACACACCGGTATCGGATCGGTACTCGGTATCAGTCGAAACTCAAGTTCAGGTATCAGAATTGTATCAGGAAGTTAAACATTGTATCGGAACATCTCTTTAGGGATAAAGAAGGTGCTGGATCCCAACACCTTGGAGAAGCTAGGAAACAAAGTGTGGTTTGTTGTTTCTAACAATAAATGGCAACATACAATTATATATACTGTAAATTATAAATTATATATTATGTAAATAAATAGCCAAATAAACTCAATATAATGCTAGCCTGTGAGCCTATGCTGGCTGCTAGTCTACAGGCTACGTTTCAGTGTTTCCCCTAGGCTGAAAAATAATAAAGAAATTAAAGGTGTTAAAATTGTACCTGGCTGCCACATTCTGCCAAATGCTGGGTCACCCTGGAAGGTGCCATGGTTGCCCTGACCAACTGGTTCAATGCCTGGGATGTCCTGGCCATTGGGCTGAATGTTCTGCTCTGGTCCTGTCGACTCCTTTTGGGCTATCCATGCTTGTGCCAGGGCAGCCCAGTCCACTTGACCTGCACACGGCCAGAAAATACACCCATACAGAAGGTATTACAGGTCTGGTGAGACTCAAATGATCAAGTCTGTTTAAGCAGTGGGTATATGTGCAAAGAAGCCCTGCAGATGCACATTTTTTTTGAGGAAAAATGCTTTCATCATGGTGCATGTGCATCACTCACTAACCTGGATCTTGCTGGTGCTGAAAGGACTGCATCCACTGTTGTTGGCTCAGAGGCCACTGCGGCCAGGGCTGTCCTCCCTGGTCCCACATCACTCTCCTCTGGATTCACACCTGAAATATCCAGGCCAGCTACATTTAGATTTTGATTTGCACCATCGGCATTTCTTTTGCTGACATGACGAGAGCGGCAGTTTATGTGCTATATAACATTACACTTGGGTCTCTAATGGCCAGAAAACAGCGAGCGTTAGCTTCGATTTAAATGCTAACGTTACATCTAGCTGACCGGCTAGCTGTATTTAGCGTCTCGTTAGCTGCAAACCATTCCCCCTGTTAATGGTGGAAACAAACGGTATACAGTGTGGGGTAACTTACTGTGCTATTACTGACGAATGATACTGAAATAAACTTGGGGCCGGTGATATCCCAACCTCAAAAAGTCGCCTGTGGTCATGCGTTTGTGAGCTAAGGCAGCTCACCCAAGCTAACATGAGCTAACGCAAGCTAAATCATAGTAGCACCATTAAAACATTATCGTACAGAGTGAACAAATGGACCTCTGCATTTAAATTAAATTCCATACTGACAGGGACGTGTGGAATAAACTTATATCAGCGTTGTGCTTTGAGTAACTCAATCCCCACCTTTTCCCAGACAGTTTCTCTCCGGCGCTGCGGTTCCAAATCAAAATGGCTGCATCAGTGAACTACTCGGAGGAAGTGTGAAACGACGAGACTGGAGGCTCTGCTGCCGCCTTCACAGACGGTCGGGAATATTCTAATTCAGGCTTTTATTTGGTTGTTATTTTATGACACTGCCCGCATTTTGAAGCAGATGGGGGGGCTAGTTGCAAGTTCATGAAATGGAAAGGTGAAGAGGTTCTACATCTAGTCTCTGACTCTGTACACAGGGCTCCCTTGAGTCTAACATACGTAGACCAGCGACCATCGACGCATTGTTGTCATTTTGGATGACTGGGACCATTTATGTTTCCCTGTTCCAATTTTTTGTTGTATTTGTAGTTTGCATATGAATACTAAACATTTCATCATCCGTGGATCTCTGGCATTGTTAAGAAATGCCACACCTCTAAGTCAGTTTACCCACTTAACCAACGAGTTTTACTTTTCGCTATGACCTCTTTATTCTGAAGTAGGAGCTTACGAGCAGCACGTAAAGGCAGCATGGAGACCACGAGGGATGCTGATGAGGTTGATGACATGATAATGAAAACAATTTAAGACGCGTGTGAAAGTCACTCAGGTAATTAAACTCTCAAAATGATGTGGTCGATGAAAGTTGCATGACTGGCTGCTTATATTTCTTTGATATAGTCCATAATAACACTAAACTAGGCGATATGTTTGCAGATTTGCTCCTTTTTATTTATTTATTTATTTTTACAAACACAGACCCACATGAGCTCTCAGCCTTCCTGCCCATTAAACTATACTTGGCCTACTACCAGAGTTAATACGAGTAGTACTTGATTTAAGTGACCTACACTTTCAATATGGTAGGCTGGCAGATATTGTCAAAGCTGTTATGATAAAAAAAAAACGGATTTTGTGATCTGGTTTCATCATACTGTGATATGTCAAATGTAGGCTACTGCTGCTGATGCTAATACTAGCCTTCTACTCAGAAAGCACCTTTGTCAACATTCATACAAGTTTCAGATGAAGCGATACATTTGCACCTGGTTCATAGATATTTTCATCGTGCTGACAAATATAATCGTTATTTCAGTTTTGGTTTCCTGTAACAGCTTACTTTGCAGGTTGCAGCGCCATACAGCCATTTATCTCTAAATGTCTAGGCTATTTGAATCCCACCATGTCTACAACATGATTAAAAAAGGTTAACAATGTTACATTACATATTTAATTAATGTTGTAATGAAATCAAAAGTCATTTATTATGGGAGTGTTAGTCTAAAGTTTATGAGTAGAAAAATCCTTGCAATAAATATTTTGTGTAGTCCTTGGTAATAATAATATCATATTGCCCAGCTTTCTCATTTTGTTGTAGTTTATTGAGCTGGAAATCAGCCATGGACTACATAAGCATGCACGAAGACTGGAGGACAGAACCTGCCAAAATTTAAAAAAATAAATACATAAATAAATATTCCATTAAATGTACAAAAAAAAGTAAAAATGTAAATAATTAAAAATAATAATTAAATAACTCCTCAACGTAAAAATACTCTGCTATATGATTAATATTTTGTTTAACATGGTTTTCCATGTTAATTAATTATTTTTCTGTATTATTTTCCCATTGCATCCCCATACATTTCTTTATGCATTTCTTTCTCTTGTGTGCCTGCCAGTGTGGTACGTATCGTCGATCTGCACTCTGTCAAGCAACCAATAGAAGAAAATGTATAAAGAAGATAATACAGAAATAAATATGTTTTGGGAAATAAATAGGGGGGACAATGCAAAGGGAAAATAATACAGGAAATAAATAAATAAATTACTACAAGGGACAATTAAATAGAAAAGTAAATAAAAAGGTAATAAATAAATAAAAACAGAAATATCATTTTATGTCACATTTTATCACTTAACGCCTACATTTATTTTTTACATTTTTTTGTACATTTAATGGCATATTAATTAATTAATTGAGCCATTTATTTCAAGTTCTGTCCTCCATTCTCAGCATGTTTGATTGCACAAATGAGTTAATCTAGATTATTTTTGATCCATCTGGTCATCATCACACATATCCAGACATTTACGTGTGTATTATAACAACTTATAGTATTCATAATGTCCCTTGGTCATCCCTAAATCATCTGTATTTTCATATACAGCAATAAAATATCCATGGAATTTATTGAAGGAAGCAGAGGCATCTACAGACCCATCAGGGTATGTTAGACTGGGCACATTTTGAGATGAAGTTGTTTTTTATTTCATTATTTTGAGATGCAGTTAAACCTCTGAATAACAAACTAATAAGCAACATTATTTCCTTCACAGGTGTTGTTTGACACACCCATATATGAGCGGGCTCTGCAGATCTGCTGGCACATGGCCTCTTATAAGGTTCAGGTACGACTGAAAGTTTCAAGGCAGGTAAAGTCTCCTACATTGTGTCTGGTACTTAAACATAAAGACGTGTGCTCTCCTGTATGCTGTGTAGATCGCACTGGTGGCTGAACTTCTGAGGCTTCAGCAGAAAAAACAGCTGCCCTCTGAGGTGACTGCTGAACACATGACGGAGCTGCTGCTGGAGGAGAGCAGGAGCACACTGAGGGTGCAGTGAGTTACTGACACGCACACACAGACACACACAGACACACACACACACACACACACACACACACACACACACTATGGG
>JAOVVB010059813.1:0-14392 GCA_028570985.1 Heterobranchus longifilis | reverse complement strand
GTATAATAAGAACTGGATAGGGAGCAGGGAGCCGCCACTCAGTCTTGCAGCTATTTGTTTTTCCAGTGGCCACTCGCGGTACTGCAGCAAAAATAAACCCTGTGGCCCAAAAAGCATTTTCCCCAATAGACCATCATTGTAAAAGAGACGTCTGTAAAACTGTTGACACGACACCTCCACCTGCAAACAAGGCCGATTATGACTCTTTCTATTATGAATTTTGAATCCATGGACTTTTTATATTTGGAAAATTGGGCGCATATTCCGTGGACACAACTAATCCTAGAAACTTGTCCCCCATATACGCCAGGCGAGCAATTCTCGTTGGACTGAATAAGCAGCATCTTGGAATCCGGTATCCAGTTCTTATAATACATCCATGGAAACAACATAGAAAAATATATATGATAAACATTTTATATCGTTTTGACAATATATTGTCATATTGCCCAAGTCTAATTAGTATCAAAATCTCCCTATAAACTCACTGTGGA
Source organism: Heterobranchus longifilis (assembly GCA_028570985.1). Taxonomy (NCBI): domain Eukaryota; kingdom Metazoa; phylum Chordata; class Actinopteri; order Siluriformes; family Clariidae; genus Heterobranchus; species Heterobranchus longifilis. The sequence continues at coordinate 13,898 of JAOVVB010059813.1, read as the reverse complement.
GTGTAACTCCACATCACTGATAAAGAACGATTTTATTATATTTGACCCTCATATTTTGTTCATATTAAAACTTTCACTCCTGGATAGTGAAAAAAAACTCCCTGGCCTGTTTGTATTTCCTTAAACAAATAACAAGCGGCACCACGCCCCGACGGTGCCTCTGCAAAATAGTGTCAGAAGGAAACCTGTTTCGGTGGAACACCTCCACGAAAATGATGTAATCTTTGTAGATCTTTACAATCATTCACTGAAAGAACAGCACAGGCCTGCCTTATTACACCATCCAAATCTGATAAACGTGTCATTTTCAGCGTGCAGGTTGAAAACTCGGAGGTTGCTGTTTGTTTCCCATAGCGAAGAGACTTTGGGAACGGGGACACGGACTTCCTGTCAAGGAAGTAAGGCTTTATCCCGGCACTGTTTGGTAAGCCTGCCAGACTATACTACTAGATCATTTGCTGCATGTCATTCCCCTACTCTCTTTCCACACATTTCCTGTGTCTCTCCACTCTCACTATCAAATAAAGGCATAAAATGGCCCAAAAAATCACTTTAAAAAGGTCATTCTTGTTCTCAGTTTTCTTTTCACATTAGATTATTACTTAATGAATGACACAATAATTAAAATGTGACTATTTCTCAGTAGATCTGGAGACTGCTTTGTCCTACTGCTGCTGTAATGCCAAGAGATTTCATCAGCAGACAATAATCTGGGAATTCAAACCGTGTGTGTAGGTGTGTGTGTGCGTGTGCGCGCCTGCGTGGGTTGTATGGGGAGCACCTGAAGCCTTCCCCTGCTGGGTGGTCCCTGCATCATGTGCCCCCTGTTTTAGGAACCACTGCCTCAGGCTGTGAGATTTCATCATGACGATTCAATACCTGGAGTCGTGCCATTTCACTGACAACACTGGTGGTGTAATATCAACCCCACCCTGATCCACCCTGCCTGAGCTCAGTCCTTCCACCTCCTGCAGCAGCATCCCTTTCTAACAGCAGTCATTGCATCTCATGTTATGTGGCACCAGTGCATTTAAACTCACTTTATATTAACTGGGGACAAAGTTGTGGAATGACCAAGAAGATATTTGGTCATTGTGGGCTAAAGGTCCCGAGGACCCCCTCATGTATCGCCCTTGGAATAATTTGGTGTCGCCTATATTATGCACTTATATAGTCTTTGTTATGTGAAAGAATAGCACCAGAGAAATGTTAAAGATTAGAAGGATATTAGACATGTATTAAACATATTTGCAGATTCTAAGAGTTATAGATTTGTTAGATTAGAAAGTGCGTCTATGAACGCTAAAACTCTAGAACTCTAAAATATTATTTGTTGAAGTATGAAGCCTTTTGTTAAAAACAACAACAACAACATACTGACCCCCATGCGAAGTCAGGGACCCCCATCTGATACGATTTTTGCTTTTATATGTTTTATTACAGAAACCCATGACCAAAATGGTCATACATTCTGTCATTGTGTTACTTATGGATGGAATTATAGTGAAAATAAATGATTCCCCTTTTTGCTGGGGACCCCCTGGAACCCCCTCAAGGACCCCTGGGGGTCCCTGGACCGCACTTTGAGAACCACTGATTTACATAATACATGGAAGTCAAGATATACTTCACACAATAAAGTATGACTGTACAGGCCAAAGGATTATGGGCTAATTATTTTATATTAAGTTACATTAAATAAAAAGTATAGCAGTATTTTTTAGTTTCATTAAATTTGCATTAATTGTTTGTTTTTTTTGGCCACTTGGGGGAAGCGAGACAAGATGTAGACACAATATTGACAACATTATCCACCTTGTAAATTTGTTATGGTGTTGGCAACCAGTTGCTTATTTACACATCCAGCAGACACGGAGCAACATCATCATTCACTGGGAGTCGTTTTTTTCTGTCCAACTGATGAATGTGAGTCCAATATTATTTGCTCTCCTTTTAGATCTGGTCTCCTGATAAAAGATATCTGGCACTTTAGCTCCTAACTGCTGGGCAGGTAGTGTTTAGACGTTTTTTAGGAGTCTTTGCTGAAAACAGAGAAACTATGCTGATAAGAGCGGCGAGGGTGAATCAAAATTAATTGAAGTTATAACCAAAACAATGAGCTGAAACACACAGAAAGGCTCTGTAGAGCTGAGGATGCAAAGTCTGGTGCTAATTCTTTATAGGTTCAAAACGACAAGTGATACCTTTCACATTACCCATTGTGTAATTGATTTGGTTAATATCAGTTACAGCAGCTTTAAGTTTCAACAGCTTAGGACATCCATCTCGATCATCATGGATATTATGTGCACCTACAGAACTGTGGGAATGCCAAAACTATTCATAAACACCCCTATGTGTAGAATTCTTATGTGATCATCATCTTTCAAAATATTGTGATTATATACATCCTGATCACAAAGACATTTAGACAATCCAAGTCAATATTAATGCAAAAGTCTGAAATGTACAAATCCGTCAAAGAGAAAACTTTGAAGTTACAATATCGAAGATCTCCGTTTCATTCTCTGTGGCGATAACCAGTAATTGCAGGTGTATTTTGGGATCTCACTTCCCAGATATCGAAAAAGTATCACCTTGTATTGTTTTTTCTCAGGAATGTCGCCACAGACGCTACTCAGACAATACAGGTGCTATCATCAGTGGGCCATAGGCTCAGTCACCATTGTGTTACCTCAGTCGGCGATAGATAGTGACTTTACAGACATTTATTTAAATGAAAATAATTAGATTATGACTTTATCTTTGAGAAGAGACCTGGTTCAATACTGCATTTAAAAGGAACAAAACTGCTTTTATTTTGGTAATGTAATTTCAGGCTTGTGCACAAAGAGGGAGGCAGACATTGGCAGAGTGACGTTTTACTGTTTTTCCAAATTATTATTTTTTCTGTGGGACACACTAGAGTTATATTATGTGATACATGACGACAAACACACACAACACTCACACAAGCTGAAGAAGGCTTACCGCATAGTTGCCATGGAAACAAATCTCCCAGCCTCACTCAGTGTTTTGAGATTTGCTTAGGAATTTGTTTTGGTCTGTGCATCCGTTGATAAGAGCGACACTGACTGGACCGAGGAAACCTAAAAACTGTATCTCTGTATATGTGTTCTACAAATCAGTGCATTTTCTGTGATGAAGTTCTGTATGATTTATAAATGAAGTTTTCATTAGATGAACTTTTAACCTCTCCTGACACTTGCAGAGTATGATTCTAATGACTAACAGGATAGGCCTCCGCAGGCTGTAACGTCTGTTAGCGGATGAAGAGAAAGTGTGGAGAGATGCTTTTTACAGGAACAAGAGTTTAGCACAGTTATTGAGATGGAGCGAAAAGTGATTAGCATTCGAACACCATATGTAGTTTAATTGTATGATGGGGCTTTCACACCACCGCGCGGTAACGCATTCTCATAAACGGGTCGTATAATGAATATGAAAATGTATGCACAACAGTAGACATAATACGTGTTCCGTTTTAAATACATGAGCCGGTCGCGTGATACACACGTCATTAACATTGTAATTAACATGAAACGGGACTAACTCGGTAGGCTTAGGCAACAAAAATACTGGGTATGGTTAGTAAAAAAACACGGGGATTGCATTAAAATCCCAACTTCCGTTTTCCATTTTAAATGCATGTTTGGTTGTGTGATACACACGTCATTAATGTCACGATTAACATTGTGAAACGGGACTAAATCGGTAGGTTTATTCTACAAAAATACATAGTTAGGTTTAGGCAACAAAATTACTTGGTATGGTTAGTAAAAAAAAACGCAGAGATTGCATTAAAATCCCTACTTCCGTGTTCCATTTGAAATACATGTGACTCCGGTCTCCTGGGTGAAAGTCCTGTGAGTGCCGCCTCCAGTCATTTCGATGAGGAGAAGGCAGCGGAGTTCACCATGCTGAACTTCTGGCAGTAGCTGCCGGGCAGCAGGAGCCGCTTTTAAAAACGCTTTGCTTTTTTGGGAAACGCTCTTGCAGGTAGGCGGTTGTCAGGGCCGTTGCCGCGCGGTGGTGTGAAAGCAGCATGAGAAGTGCGAAGTAAGTGACTTTGTGTGTAGTAAGTGCAGCATGTTATCCACACTCTGAACAGTAAAAACACAGGAGCAGTTCGTACCTCCTGGGGCTCCTATACTCTTCTATCAAACATTCACTTTTATCTCTTTCATCTTTTCATATGCAACCTGCTCAATAATGGATTCATCATTACATTTTGATGCCCCCCATTTTTGCCATTTGCTTTCAAAAGCTCTCTGCGGTTTCAGGAAAGCAGAACTGTGTGTATACAACGGACTTGTGCTGCTTTGTAATTTAAACTATTCAGAAAAGGAGTGTGAAATAGATCTGTATGACTCAGCAGCTACTTTCTGTCCCATCTCTCCACTATCTGTTCCCACTGGATAAATAGGATGAATATTTTTGCTCTTAGTGACCATTATTACTCCCCTGAGTCCTCTGACTCAGATTTCTTTGAAAGTTTAGTATTCTGCACAGTAGCTAACGCATCATCCACAGCAATACCCCGGCCATACAAGGATGAGTAATGATGACAAAAAGACAAAGCTGCACTGACCTTAATCTCCAGTCGACAGAAGAAGATTTTTTTATTTCTTAAACTCAAATAGTTGAAGGATCTATGTTGCATTAAGTAAATTATTATTGATCTGATAAGTGTACTGAACTAAATTCTCACAAGTCCTGAGTTAAAGTTTTCAGAATTGTTATAGTCGTCTGTATTTCTGCACGTTCTCTGAAAGCTTTCGGATAATGGCAAAATCGCGGGGGCAGTGTAGCGCGAGACAGAGTAGAGACACGACCAGAACACGAGGAAGACATTTTTTTAAATGGCCAAATGGAATGCAGATGTATTTAATACATGATTTAATAGACATAGAAATGTTTTTTAGATGTATTTAATGGGGTCACAGACCACCGCCGTCTACAATGCTGCCTCCACGTTTCCCTCTTTTTTAAGCGGTACATTGTTACGACTTCCTCCACCGGCCTGTTTGTTGTTGCAACATAAAGGACGCATGGAAGTATGTGGACAGTGACGGTGACATCGTTTGAAATGAACTGACCTATTTTCGTATGTAAAGGGAGCATAAACGAGCCTTTATCCCATTAGTCCACCCATTTTGTGAAGCCTTTACAACGATTTAGCGTTGTACTTCTATAACATTGTTGGACTCACAATGGACAGTTAAAAGAAAAGGATAAAAATCGATGCAGCAGAACCAGAGATATCTTTTTTTATTTGACGCATTCTTCTTTCTTGTCAAAACCTGGCGCCTACATTACCCACAATGCACCCCGACCGTTGACAGTTCGGTTTGTGATTCAAGTGTGTTGTGCTAGTAGCGGCTAATGTAGCCACGAGATGCTAACCTCAATCAGAGATGAGGAGCTGGCTACAGAGGTCTGGTAAACTCACTTATTTCTAGCTCCACACCTCCAGACTGTTTCATCCTTCAGACTTGTAGTCTTCAGACCCAACCGACGCTGACTCAAGTGACATCACTTGAGGCAATTATAGACTTTGCGCAGCTCATACAACTTTTTTTTTTCACATATGCAGAGACCTGTAAACCGTCGTTGATGTGCAAAAATCGGTGGAGTTCTCCTTAAATCACACACAAATCTAAGAATATCTTATGTCAGTGGGTCCCAACCCCCAAGGGATTACAACACGATTAAAATGTTTTTAAAAAAAGGATTGATTATTTGATTAATTGATCTTTTTTTTTTCCTATTTCTTGTGGAATGCACGATTATTTCAGGCCCCTATACGAAACAGTATTTCTCGATCTCGACTCAATTTTGACGAGAGGTCACGAAACAAAAAGGTTGGGAACCAATGTCTTGCATGCTGTCCATACTGGCTGCACCATTAGTTAAATTGCACTACAGTTGCTACATGTTGTACGGTTGCTTCTTACAAAACCTGCACCGAACACTGACAGACAAAAACATTATTTTGGACTATTAACAAAACAGTCTCCCAGATCTTTCATAAGATGCTGTTCTCTGCAGCATGCCAGACTTCTGTGCATTTTTCTGGATTGTTTGACTTTCAAATCCATGCTGAATCCAACAGATGCACACGCAGGCATGCGCACACACGCACACACACACACACGCACACACACACACACACACACACGCACACACACGCACACACACGCACACACACACACACGCTTTCTTTCTAGAGAGAAAGATGTCAACCATCATATTCATTTTACGTTGAACTAAAGATATTTTTTACTTTCCAAAAGCACTTCTTGCAGTACACCTTGTGACATGCAATCCTTGATTTAACTTGGACATTTAGGTGGTCTCAGTGGGCAACTATCAGGAAGTCAATAGCTTGAAAGTTTTCAGAACCCCCATGGGATGTGAAAAAGAAACAGAAATGTAATTTCAGACCAGCAATGCTTCTGCAGAAGTCAACCATGCCTCTTCTTCATCTCCCTTTGACTTTGCTTTGAAAGAGCGAGCCGGGAAAAAAAAGCTTTTAAGACCTACATTTTCTAATGAATAAAGGGATAAAATAGGTATGGAGCATGAAACAGTCCACTGAAGAAGGTTTGTTTGTGTTGTGCAGCTATGACAAAGAAAGACTGCAACAGGGCGGAATAAAGAGAGAGAGAGAGGAAGGATTTAGAGAGCAGGAGAGAGAGGATGTATGACAGAGATAGAGGTGCTGGATGCAGATCCTAAAAAGAAATAATAATACTAATGTAAAAAAAAACAAAAAAAAAACAGAGATGCATTGCAGCTGAATCTGTTCCAGCATGCAAACAGACACACACATACACAAACTTATGATGTTTGACAAAAGAGACCCTCGAGCTTCTCCATTTCCAACGCACACACACCTGCTACCAACACCTTTGAATCTATACTGCTTTCACTCAGAGAGGATGTGCATGCATCCACAGCTGCACGTCTGTGTGAGTGCTGCAATGACCTGTTTGCTTAAAAAAATTCAATCAACATATTTCACGTTTCTTACCGCAACTGAAGCACTGACTACATCGCTCTGTCATTTCTTCCTTTCTTCATTTGCTCAGTCTCTCTTTGCAAATGCTGCACGTGCCGGGATGTTTTTTTGTTTTTTTTCTTCTCCTTCTCAGTCACACGTTTGCGGATCTCTTAAGATTCCTGAAATATCCTTTCCCTAGCTCTCCTCTCTCTGTCACTGGAGCTGAAGAGTAAATTGGCACAGACTGAATCTCTCTCTCTCTCTCTCTCTCTCTCTCTCTCTCTCTCTCTCTCCCCCTCTCTCTCTCTCTCCCTTCCTCCAGCTAAAATGGAGATGAGGTGTGTTCTGCAGCAGAGCTTCTGTCCCTCTCATCTCTCCTCATCTCGTTCTACTGCCTGCCTCACTCTCTCCCTCTGACTCTTTTCCTGTTTCACGAGCCGAAGGAAAACCACTTGCGTTAGTTACAGTGTGTGATTTTTCTGGATGACAAGTTTTCTTTGGCTCCTGCTGGCATTTAGTTTTCTGCCGTCGTCTGCTTACAATGTCAGACCGTAGATTACAAAGGTTACAAAGCAGCAGGAGAGATACTGTTTAAACTGCAAAAGTCATTGTGTTACAGTATCTTTATTACACTACATTGCTGAGTGTGAAACTTTTTTCAGAGCAGAAGCTGTGTCTCATCTCTTCCTTAAACAGACTTGTTGAGCAATTTCATTTTTGATTGGTTTCAATGTGGAAATGTCTCCAAATTGTTACAAACCTTCAGTGCACATATAGCATTTCAGGTCTCGTTTTATATTGTGTGAGTTTGGGCGTACAATATATCATTTTCTGCTGCTCTCAATCAAAACGATAACAAAAGACAGAGTGTGGTGACATCGTGAAGTAGCTTGGGATCATGGGAGTTGTTGTCTTCAACAGTCAGCTTCTCCTGGTTAGGATTCCTTCAGTGTTCATCGTTCAGGAGTTTTTTTTTACCAGGAGCCAAATTATCTGCAGAGGTCTCCTCCTCTCCAATACAAACAGACCAGACCAGGTGACAAAACACGGTACAAAACACTGAATAAAGCAGTTTCATGTTAAAAATCAATCCTTCAACGCTGTTCAGCTCTGGGTTTGATTTTAATTGTTGGAAACATTTGGGATATAGATAGATAGATAGATAGATAGATAGATAGATAGATAGATAGACAGACAGACAGACAGATAGATAGATAGATAGATACTGTATTCATCCCCTTGGGGAAATTCACATATCCAGGGGTATGGGGTATCATTGTGATGTTATTTTTAAGGATTTTTAAAAATATGATTCTTTTAAGAGATGCAATCTTTCGGATGGATTTTTGCTTTTTTAATGTTCCTGTTTCAGTCTCATTCAAAACACCACATGCGACACTCCAGTTTGTCTAATTTATAACTGGAAAATATTTGGATACATATGCAAAACCACATAATTTATTCATATAGCTGCAGGCTGTATTCTCTCTTCCCGGATGTCAGCAGAGTGATGCGTTTATGTACAAACTAAATATTTAGATCGAGATAAGAAGTGAGACTGTAAGCACACTGCATACAGACTTTGTATCTACAAGGAGCTGTTGGCTGATGGCCTTCAGTTTTCTTCCAGAGATTAAATGATCTGTGCATGACAGTCACCTGCCAAACACAACTATTTTCATTTTGTAGTATCCCAATAGTATTTTAGCATTTGCTAAAGAAAGCTGCCAACATGTTTCATTAAATACATGTTGTGGTATTTCATTAGTATATGAGCCAGAGTTTACCTAAAAGGCACATTTTCATCTGTTGTCCCTGGCCAAACATTATAAAGGTGCATACTGTTTAATTTTCATCTCTGTAAATTAACTTCTCTGGTCTCTGAATGCAAATGTGACTTTTTTCAACAGGCACCAATTCAGACAAGAGGAAGGGCAGAAGAAGAAACAGAAGAGGAAGAGGGAGCACGGCACGGAGGGGTCAAAGAAAGCAAAAACGACTGAACAGCTGACAAATGACACTTAAAACTGAGTATGGTGTGTGAGAAATTATGAGTGAAGGGATGTATGTAGCTTGGAAGGTGTGAATGAGGTTTTGTACGATGTTTCTGAGCAATTGTACTTGGTTGAAATGCTCAAGCTGACTAGACACCCTATTGTACTACCAAACAGTAGCGTGTGTGTATATGGGAAATTGTATGCAACCTTCTTTATGACATAATTGGGAAATTCTGCAGTATAGATATCAACTTAGTGTATTAGGCAGTGCCTCTTGGATATATTTATGTTAGAAATGTACCTTTGATAATTGCATTTTTGTATAAAAACTGCATGGTCCAACTTCATAACACTGTTTCCAAAATATTTATCAATGTAACACTTTGTACACTCACTCAACAACACCCTGCTGCACACACAAAGATTTAAACTCAGTCACGACCGGCTCCATTTAATCAACTGGAAATCAGTTCAGCAACAGAGCAGAAAATCTTTATTAAAACAGTATTTTTCCTGCCCAGATTCTCACAGCAAGTCCAGGATTCTGATCAGCAAGTTACTGGTTAGACATAGAATAAAATAGATTAGACTCCAACTCTTTGAGAGTAAGTAAACAGCAGGGGGCGCCAGCAACCGCATGCTTCATGTAAAGTATTTTCTTATCACACAGCAGGTGCCTTTAGATAACAAATGGTAAATACCTTAACTATATTATCGGATTTTTCTTACGTGGCAAAATGACGGCACCATTAAATAATCTTTTTGTCTCTTTCTCAAATTCTGACCGATCAATATTATTTTTGCAAACAACCCTCAATGGCAATACATGAGAGCTGCTGTTCTCTGTCTTTCTAAGACCTCCAATAATAAACACGTCTCTTTGTTGCAGTGAACCTGTACATCATGTTACGTGATGAATTACAGGAAAAAAGGCTGCATATGCAAATGTTTTTCACGTTGAGATAAGATGTGATAAAATATATGAAAACAATTGTTTAACAAAGTGTTTTAAAAAAGTGTATCATATATCTTTTGTCTCACTAGAAGCAGCATTTTAGATTAATTAATACGTTTTAATATTCTAACGTTTGAATATATTTACTTGTTTTATTCTTCAATCTGTGCTAGCAGGCTTTTAGTCATTTACAATTCTGTACTTCTGTTACTTGTACTGTTTTGTTTGTGGTTTTGTCACTCCTGTTTGTTGTGCAACTGGCATGAAACCGCTGCCTTCTTGGCCAGGTCTCCATTGCAAAAGAGATTTTATATCTCAGTGGATTTTTATCTGGTTAAATAAAGGTTAATTTTTTTTATTTTTTTTTAAGATTTAATGCTCTCTAAAACTAGAGCGTTCCACCCATTTTCTCATCCTTTACTATAGAAAGAAGGAAGTTCGTTTCTATGAGTAAAGCTTCCAGTACCGCTGACACTCTTCAGGGACATTTTTTGTCTCCAGAAGCTAAATTGAATGGCTGGGTAAAATATTCTGCTAACCGGATGTCACAAACAAATGGACACTCTGTTACGCACTTATATTGCATAGGGCAGAGGCCTTCGAAAGCCTTAAAATCCAACTTGTGTCTGCATGCATGCTTAACTACTGCTGCACTCTTAAATTCATCCAATAGGATGCAGATTTGTGTGGTGCTTAAAATTATAAGTCACTTGATTTTGTGATTGGTATGATGATTTGGTTCCAATCTCCTGCAATATATAATGCTACATAACCGATGTAGGATAAAAACAAATACAGAGAGGTAATTTTGCAATGACTATTGCAGTGTGAAATATGCAGTGTTTGCACTCCCAAAGGGAAACATCAGCACAGAGATGGATGAATGGCCAAGAGCAATAAATGCAGTATCCTTCAGTATATATTCATCTCCTTGAGCGCACAGTCTGCCCTTCTTTTATCTGTACAGGCCTCCTCCTCTCCACAGCAAGGTATAATCAGGCCCCAGTGTGCACTGGGTAAATGGGCGTGGAGCGCAGTGCAGCTGCAAGGCAATATGGGAATACAACGTGTAGCTGATCTATTCTTAGCTATGTGACAACATGGCTATGGCTGATTCACTAAAAACTGAAGAAAATGGGTTTGCCAGGTGTACATTAAACCCCCGTAAACCATACATTATTTTACATGTTGATGTCAGTGTTGTATAACTGTATACAGATTTTGCTTTCATATGAGATCGTGGTTTGTTGTAGTTTTCTGTTAAATATTAGAGGATCTATTGACAGCCGGAGCTCCAGCACAACAACCATCCTTTGCACTAAAGAATGGGAGGGGAGAAAAAGCACGTGTACTGGGCGTTTCTTAAATGAATCCATAGTCCAATGACGGAGCGGGATTTTTTAAATAAATCTGCATGTTTTAGAGAGGGCGTAATCCCTGGGTGCTGATTGGTTAAGAGGAACAGAAGCGGCCAATCGCTTAAATGACAGGCGCTCAGCTGGCCGTGAAGCCCCGCCCCCTATATATTAACTCGCAAACCCCGGAAACGTTGTCGCTTAAAGGGACAGAGAAGGAATTTGAGGCAAAAGGTTGAAACAACGAAAACAGCTGCGAGCACAAAACAGAGCCACAGAGAGGAAGGGACGTAGTCAACCAACAAGCGAGCTATGTGGCAAGGACGAGACTGAATCTGGCCGATTATTTTTTACCCATCTGACATCCAGCTGAGGTTGCTAACGGCTTTTTAGCTTCGAAGTCGATTTTCGCCCTACCACGTTAGCTACCTGGAATGCGACAACGCAGCAGAGAGATAACAAAAAAAGGCCAAACTCCCAGACGACAGTTCAAGCTTCCAGGCTGTGTTTTTCCTCTTGAGTCCACCTTTTTTTAGGTGAGTAACTTGGGCTTCAAAATCTTGAATTTTAGCTAGCTAGCTAATCGTCTGCATTGTGTGAACTTTAATCATAGGGTGGAAATTGTACAAATGTACTGGTTGATTTGTAATTCCTCGATGCTTGCTGTTAAATGTTTGCACTGTAAACGTGCAGGTCATCATTTAATCTGAGCAAAGAATGATTGGAATCCAGCCTAAGCCAGCTGATGACATGACAGTAGCTTGCAGGGTGTAGGGGGCGTTCCCCTGCTTTGTCTCACTCTTTCTTTATGTGTGTGCGCGTCCGTGCATGCATGCAGTCTGCGGTGGTTAGGGACAAAGTGATAAAAAATCCCAATGTATTAATCACCATCATGGATGCATGCATGCATGTGTAATTATTTGATTTTGTTATTACTGCAGTGCACACTCATGCCCTCCTTGAATTGTGCATATTATGGGCTATGCAAGAAGGGGGGATGAACCAGCTATATATCTGTGAGATTATGACTATAACTCAGCGGGTGGAGTGATAGTGATCACTGTAAAGCTTACAGGAGAGATGATAGCACTGTGGGCGTATTCTTCCCTTGCATTGCATTTGGGAGTTACATTGCATTATGCAGTGAAAGGAGCATTGCTGTTGGCACTGAAGGCATGTTACAGTAAATATAAAATATAGGAAGTATGTCAGTTATTACAGTGTTACAATGCTGAGCTGCAATGCACTGCCTCCCATTGTCCTGACAAGCCATGCATGGGATGGCATTGACATTAGGCACAAGTGTATGCAGTCACACTCACTCTACATCACCCATAGAGCACACATGCATCATGGGAATCCATCAGCTGTCTCACATGTATGTAAATAGATGATTTCTGCACACATTGCTGCAGCAAATCCATCTGCAATAAGTCGACATTCTTCTCTCTCTCTCTCTCTCTCTCTCTCTCTCTCTCTCTTTTGCTTGTCCTTGCGTTGCTCTGACAGCCACCCCCCACCTCTCTGTCTGGGAGAAACCAGTGGGCTTTGTCCTCAGCTGAGTGTGACGTCATGCAGATCTTTGCTGTAGCCAACCCTGAAGGCGAGGTGCATGCATGTTGTTCAGCAGGCCTGGGTCCTGGGTCTGGGCTTGTCCCATGCACAATCACTCTTTGACTTAAGTTCCCAAATTCTAAACCACACTGGGAAAAATAAGAGAAGGCATTGATTCAGTATTCCAGTTGGACAAAGAAACTTAGAAAATTCTCTCATATCAAAAGAAAAGGAATGGATTAAAAACTCAGCAAGGAAGAGTGTGGGACCTTTTTGGAGTAAAAACAATGGCAGGAATCCAGAGTGATAACTGGTCTGTTTGCTTATTTCAAAATGTACAACTACTACTATAAGCTCAGCAAATATATTGTATGCTTGTATACCCAGCCAAGTACATTGAGTTAAGCAGTGTGATCATGAGCAGCCGTGTGTTTTCTCATGGTAATATAGTTAGGCTATTTAGAAGAGTACATTATGGTCAACATGACACTAATCTAAGGCTTGTAATACTGTAAGAGCCCAGTTTCTTCTCTGTCTGAATAGATTAGGCCCAGCAGACTAACAATGTTACAGCCTCTGTCAAACATTGGCCTGCATGTGGCTCTTCTTACTTTGCCTGCAGTTCAGCTGTACAGTTTTATTTAGTTCATGTGATTATCCATGACATTAAGGATTCCAAGTTAAGGGACACCAGTCACCCTGTGGTCCTCTGTGCACCAAACCTCTTATGGCTATCTGACTGAGTGGTTATGGTTCACGGTTGCAATTCTCCTTTTTAGCGTCTGAACCTGGCAGCGCTTTGTGTGTGTGTGGAAAGTGGGGGTGGCTATTAAACGCTTTGAGCTGATCAAGGCTTGTTGTCAGCCCTCCAATGTGTCTCTGCAGGATTTGATGTCAGAGATTACAGATGATTATGTGGGTTAGATCCAGTACTCAACACTGCTCTGGGCTATATTGATCTCTAGTGTGTGTGTGTGTGTGTGTGGGGGGGGGGGGGGGGGGGGGGGGGG
>JAOVVB010059786.1:0-14392 GCA_028570985.1 Heterobranchus longifilis | reverse complement strand
GATCTAGCAGTTTGTTCTCCTAAGGGGCGGGACTGTAGCGGCGTCCTGAGGGCATTATAGTGAATTCTCTGGACAGAACATGGTCTGGTTGGCTGATAATTCCTTTTGTTTTCTTGGCTACCTGTTTCTCCCAGAGGGAGTCTCTTTGCTGGGCTGCAATTATCTTGGAGCAGACTTTCACAATACTATTTATGTTATTGTTGTTCTTCTCAGACAACCCATTAAACCAGCAAATACAAGAGGAAGTTAGAAGACTTCCAATGAATTATTGTGTTAACAATTTGGACATCCTCACTTTTGGTTGGTCAGTATATATTTTTGCGTAGCCTGACCTATCTCCACAGCACTGTGTCAGCAGTGGAGGAAGGTCTGGGTCAGTGTGTTTTGGATAGGGAAATAAACCACTCTGGCTTGTTTGCATTCATCCTGAGCGGCGCTACGACCCTGATACAGTGACAGAAAATAGTGTCGGGATGGAACTTGTTTTGGTGGAACATTTACATGAAAATGTTGTAAACATATTCTTTGTAGATCTTTACAATTACTCATTGAAAGATCGGAGGCTGTTGCTGTTGTTAGTGAATGGACTTTGAGAACGGGAACACAGACTTCCTGTCTGTGCAGGAAGTAAGGCTTTATCCAGGCACTGTTCACCTGGTAAGCAAGAGTAGTCTGTGTATAATTACTAGTTGACTATTTAAGTGATTATCAAGTGATTTAAGTGAGTTTAAGTTTTACTATCACAGTGTCAACTAGTAGTTTTAGTTGACTGGTGAATCCTCTTATGTCCAAGTCTATCAATTACTGCTATTATTAAACTGCATATTATTAATATTACTATTTTGGGGTTTTTGTAAGACAAAATGAGACATTTGATGACATCACTGTGTGCTCTGGGATACTGTGATGGACATTTTTCATTGTGTTCTCATGTTTTATAGACCATCATGTTAGGGTTACCTTTGTTAAGAAGAAAGGCCTATCTGTCATGTTTATGTATAATGTGCTATCAACCATAATTTCTTGTGAAACTTGTTAAAGTTTTGTTCAAACATGGCTCTTGGATCTGGAATAGCTCTGGCTTGTGAGTGTGACGGGGTCACATTCAAACTCCTGTCATGCACAAATGTTTGCTGCTGTACACATACGAGTCAATTGCCTGACAAGTATAAGTCTGCAAACACAAGCTGATGTCAGTCGCAAAAGGTGGAGAATGCATTACAATATGTAAATATTAAATTATGCAAATTGCAGATTCAAATTAATTAGACACAATTTTGGGTTGGCTGAACCTGCGAGGTTGTCGCAGCATTACAAAAGGGAGCGGGGCCCCATGTATGAAAACTGCAATTACCATCATCTGACTGAGGCGCGTTCTCACTTCTCAAGGCGGGAGATTGCTCTAATTGCCTCAGCAATGCAGGGGCCTTGAAGCTAAAGGGATTCTTCTCATGTCTCCGGCTCCACAGATAGCTGGACGTGTAACAGCGATGTCGGAGCCAGCATCCATGTCATATCCATCTGTGAGTCTGAATCTCAATTACAAACTGCTCAACAGAGGGACAAAAGAAAGAGGAGAGGAGAAGGGAGATGAGGGTAGGCAGGATCAGGGCACAGTGGCCCAGATGGCCTCAAAACTTTGCTCTTGGGGTTTCCTGATGGTTCAGTTGAAATCATAGACTGTAAAAAATAGTGGACGTAGCAGCAGTGACGTCACAAGTTTGGCATTTGGCCGTCACCATCTTGACTTTTTGGAGCCAGAAGTGACCATATTTGGACCAGAAGGCGGAGCTGGGGAGGATGACGCATGTCAATGTCGTGTGACAACCAGTTTTGCTGGTGGTTAAACGCAGACCCCCAGGCAATTTTGTTGTTTGCTGCAGTGGTTAAAAATCTGAGAACTTTCCCTTAAGTTACCAACTAATGCTAGCGCTAGCTAGGTAGCTTGGTTAGCAAGGTGCTATTGAACGCTGAACAATACATGTTTTTCGGCAACCAAAATGTTCCAATTAGCTTTCATGAAGTGAAAACACACTGCGAAAGGGTCAACGTTCTAAGATGAAAACACTGACGACACTCAAGTCCACGTCTGTTTTAATGTACTCAGTGCTATGGTTAGCATTGCTATAGTCTGGCTTGCTATGTATGCAGTGTCGGTATAAAGCCTTAATTCCCAATGGACAGGAAGTCCCTTCTCCCCTTCGTGTGGTTCTCAAAGTCCCTTCACTGTAGGTCTGGCTACACAAGACTAGCATTGCTAAAAGCCTCTATCTTGATTGACAGATCGCTGTGTAGCCATGCCCTTAAGCATATGCTCCTTTATCATCTATTTTTCTTTAAATGGGACCATAATTTACAAAATGACATCATGCTGTATTGAAGAAGACTTGAAACTAGCGATTGAGACCATAAACTCGTTATGAAAATGTTTATTGAGTTAACAAGTCAAGTGAGAAGTAGGCTCATTTAGCCATATACTTTTATACAACCAGACTTCTTTTTGGAGCCAGTGGAGTCGCCCCCTGCTGGCCATTTGAAAGAATGCTGGTTTAAGGCACTTCTGCATTGGCTTCACTTTTCAGGCCGGGAAGCTCCATCCATCTTTTTCTACGGTCTATGGATGAAATACAAGTGAACATAAATGCACAGAAATTATTTCTTATCATCCATTTGCTTTTACTTGCAGTTCAAACACAACCCCGTCAAAATGGAAAGCTCTTGACCACACACCATGCAACAACAGCTGGCTGAAGACAGATGGTTGTTTTCATGCAGTGGCTTCCTTTGGGAGCATACACAAGATGAGAAATGGAGTTACTCAGATTGATTATACTCTAAAAATCAACTGTGGATGCTTCAGAAAATTGTCCAAGTCCAGCATCTACTAAAGGACACTGAGGGAACTGTATTTCTTCAGAAAGTGTGGAACACTTTTCTGGCCTTAGGGCCTCTAGTTGTAGAATTTGATAACTGGAGAGTCTCCACAGAATGCACACATTTGCAAAATAAACTGCAATAGAAGCTCTACTACTACTATACAATCCAAACGTCCCAATAAAAACTGGTGCCATGGGGCACGCTGGTGGCTCAGTGGTGGAGTGCATGTCCCAAGTACAGAGGCTGAAGTCCTCATGGCAGCAGCCGCGGATTCGACTCCCATCCGCGGCCCCCTTGTGTCCCGTCCCCTCTCTCTCACCTCTTTCCTGTCTACCTTCAGCTGTACTATCAATAAAGGCTAAAAAAAAGCCAAAAAATAATTTACTGTTACCATAAAGTGTCTTCATAAAACTATAAATACATTTCAATCGGGAGAGACAAGAGAATGAGGTAAAGTTAATGTTTATTAAATAACCGATGATATGTGATGATTGAGTCTTGGTAGGAAGTCTTTGACGCTTAGACTCTACAGGGAGATTTGTGATTGAGGGGCGTCCCTGAGCAGCAGCAAAATAAATCCCGCCATAGACTCCAGACATTGGTGGTGGTGGCGGCTGATGATTCTGCTGAGACTGATGGAGCTGATGAATCTGCAAAGACCGGTGGTGATGGAGAGGTGCTTTGCCATTTGTGCTGAAATGACAGCTGACAGAAACAGAGCGGAGAACAGAATTAACCAGACAAAGCATCATTCCAAAGGGATATTTACTCTAAAACTGTATCTGTATCTCAGACTGTATCTGTCACTGCACTGACGGAAATTCAATCTTTAATTTATGCTGCATTCCATCTTCATTTACTCTGACCCAGTAACATCTGTACTGATGCTGCAGAAATCCCACAAGTCTTACCTTTGTTATGATGCCAAGAATATTCATATAGACCTTGTAGTTGCAGAGATAAACTCTATTCACTTTGAGCATGTCATTAACCCCCTGAACGTACAGCGCATAACAGCAGCATGAATGTGATGATGCTTGTTAAAGGAATATTGCACAGGGCTTGACATCATAAACGTAGGGCTTTTTCACACCTGAATGTCCAAACCAGTTTTTGTTACATTATTTGATCCAGTTAGTTTTGGTTTCACAATGCAATGAGAACTCTACATGACATACCTACGTCCTGTCATCATCCTATACTTGACATTGATTGGTTTGTTGACGGGCTCTACCATCCTCTCGTATCCTTTCTCTCATCATCTCGGAAAATCTTTTGGGTTTTTTGAACTGACTCTTTATAAAGTTGTCAGACCAAATATCAATGAAACATTTGGTCCCCTCCTCTCCCCATGTGCTACCGTGGCACATTTTGTTTTGTTGCGTTGTTTTTTCCTTTTTCAGATTCTGACTGTTTCCGAACTTTACTTGAGGAGATGCAGTGTTTATTCAGAGACAAACTGAAACCTACACTGTACATTTCCTACCACTGGACAACTTTACTTCTAATTTCTTCTCTGCTTCGATCACCAACATCTGTCTGCTCTGAGTGCATCACCGTCACTCTCTCTCTGACCCACACTACACACTGAGCTATTCCATAAAGACGCTGCCAGAACTTGTAGAATATAATTAGTCTGAAAGTCCGAACCATTTAAAAAATAATAACTTTTCACACAAGAAACGAACCGAGCCATAGTTGGATTTGAACCAAGGTTCAGCTGTTTGCTCTGGATGATGGTTTCACACCTGTCATTTTGATTTAGACCAAACTGAAAAGTCTGGATTAAACAAGGTAGGTGTGAGGGCATTAAGTAATTTATAGAGTTCTTGAAAATATATGTTGTATGTTTCCCTCCCAACATGACTACATTGTTTATTTAATGTGCCCTATATTTTAACAAATATTTCCTACTTCCTTCATCACACAGACTGAAAAAATGAAAAAAAATCTGAAAACTGCCATGCTGACTTTACATGCATGAGGAAACACAAGTCATCAAAGTGCACTTTAGAAATTATGTATCAAATTGAAAGGATAAGGTTGATGCTATTATATACATTTTTTGCACTGAAATAAATTCCATAAAAAGACCAAAAGTAACAACATGTTAGTCCTGCCTGTGGCTCTTAGCTCTAAACCCATTGGTTCCTACCAGGGCTGAATTACACACACACACACACACATTTTAATATTTGGTAAAAAATAAATATATATATAAATACTTTTAACTGCTACATGATTATTATGCTCATTAATTTAGTTTGGTATATATTTCAGCATATCTATTTATATTTCAGTATTCATACACACATTTTAAATAGTTTATATATAGGGAAAATATAGCCCTATATTATAAATCTGTGTATGGTTCATTGTAGGGCTGCACAATATGAGGAAAATATGTGATAACATTGTTGAATATTGCGATGACGATATTACTTGCGATAAATAAACATACCAGTTCTGCCTTTCTGCTGCTTTCAGTAAACTGACATTTTGTTATTGAACTAATTGAACATTGAACTGAACACAAAAGGCACCATTAAAAAAAGTTAAATTTTAAAGAGCAGTTTTCGACCGATACTCTCTTTCAACTAACTCAAAAGAGTGTCTTTCATGATGTGTTTATTGCAAAAGTTGATATTGGGATGACGATAAAAAATATATATTGTGCAGCCCTAGTTAATTCTTTGATTTTTCTGTATCAAAACCGAATCGGAAAAACAAAATGATTGAGCAACGTGATTATTTACAGCAGCAGGACGGTGTATGTGGGACTGATCTACAGTAAGTAGTTTATACGGCTGGAATATGGACAACACATTTCACCTCAATATTTGCACTGCCAATAACTTTTAAACAGCCCCGCCTATGACTGTGTATATTTGGTTTGATCTCGGTGGATCCAGAGTACAGCAGTGCACCTCGGGGGAAACAGTGGACTTGGACTTGAGTTCAAAGTTGATTTAACAGCAGAATGAAACTTTTGATTGTGTGTTCTCCACATCTATCCGTTTTGTGTCTCCTCCCAGACAAACTTCAATCAGCTGCATGTTTTCTCTCAGTATGTGGTCTGTATTCCCTCCTGGGTTGCTTTCGGCCTCAACACTCCACTGCCATGCCTTTGTGCTTATTCTGCCTGGTTAGAGGAGTTAGATTAGAGGAGTGTGTGCTCATAGACAGGGTTGGGGAGTAACAGAATACAAGTCACAGGATTTAAAATACAAAACATGAGTAACTGTATTCCGTTACAGTTTAAATTGTTGGTATTACTGTCTTTACAAATAGATTACTTGGAATTACTTACCTCCACCAAGGAGGTTATGTTTTTGGTTTCCATTGGTTTGTTGGTTTGTGTGTGTGTGTTTGTTTGTCAGCGGAAAAACTACTGGCCCAATTTTCATGACACATGGTGTTAGCATGGGCTAAAGAAAACCCTGTTAAAATTTGAAGCAGATCCAAGTCACGGGGCAGGTGCACAAATTATTCTCTGCTTTCATTAACATTGAGGCATGGCATTGGCGGCAGTCTAAACTCCCTTGTTGGATGTTGTTTTAGTTGTTTTTTTCTTTTAAAGGAGAACATTTTTTGTGTGTGCAGTGCACCTGCCATGCAGTATTCCAAAAGTAATCCAAAGTATTTAGAATATGTTATTTAAACTCGAGCTGAAACGGAAGTTAGAGCGCCTTTCGCTGTGACATATTTCCCAGTAAAACGGGATATTTGCACAGGAATTCAAATCCTTTGCATTTGATTGGACCTCTGAAAAGTGGGCGGGCTAGAATTCAGCACAGTACGGACGGGGCCATATAGCTCCGTACGTACTGTGCTGAATTAAATCCATTGCTTGCTAATCCTCTATATAGAAGATTAGCAAGCAATTGATAGCTAGCAAATGTTAGCTCTGTGCTGCTAATGGCTAACAGTTGCTGATTGATTGACAGGTGGATGTCGTGATATTATTGGTTGAAATAGTACGAGCTTACATAGGCACGTGTCATTTTTATTTTATTTTTTTCTACAGGGGTAAAGAAATAATGGATTTTGATCGTTTTTTATATAATAATATAAAGAAATGCATTTTTTGTCATTTTTTTGGCACATAGGCTCTTGTTAAATAGGTGCACATGATCAAAGATGTGATCTAAAAGGGTTGAAAATGCATATTTCATTTCAACTCGACTTTAATTTGAGTAATCTAATTACATCTTTGGGCATGTAATCAGTGGAATACATTTTAAAAGTAACCCTCCCAACACTGCTCATAGAGTGTGTTTTTGGGGGTATTTGGTTGAAAGAGAGAGATGGTGTGCAGAGGGTGTGTACAGCAGCATGTGGCAGGATGATTCACAGGGAAGTGGGTCAGAGTTAGTTTACTGCTGTCCTGCAGTCTCACAGGACAGAGTCCCTGCACAGCATGCTACACATATTTGATTTACAAATGGCTCTCATAGCAGTGATGAAAGAAAAAACACACTAGAAAAACGAGGAAAAAGGGCTATCATAAGGTTTTCCTGTGATTACCACGCAGAGAATATCAACTTTATTAATCTATATAAGATGTGTGATTTTCCAGTGTTGGAAAAATCAAAACAAATCTCATGTGATCATTTGATTCTGTCTGTGTGCAGCCCTTCCAACTTGTTTGAAAACTTCTCCCTCTCTTCCTCCCATTGATGGATCTCCTCTCACAGAGCTGGTAATGACATCTCTGGGGAGGAAGCTCTGTAGTCTTGTCTTCTGAGGTTTAGGGCTCAGCTGACAGAGGCCTACGCTGCTACTGATGTTTCTGAAAGGAAAGTGGCCATTACAACAGCAGATATTCAGTATCTTTATTAATGTGTTTGACTGTAAAAAGAATAGAAAGTAAAGAATAGACGTAGCAGCACTACCGTTTTGAAGCCACGAGTTTGGAATTTGGCCGTCGCCATCTTGACTTTTTGGAGCCAGAAGTTGACCATATTTGTACAAGAAGGCAGCGCTGGGGATGATGTGGTCACGCCAGTGACGTCTCATCTATGGTATCGATGGCGCTGTTAAGCTAAAACCATGAGCTAAGCGCTAAAGAAGGGGGAAAGTTGCAGTTTTCAACCAGCTGACGCGAGTCATCTGGCGGAGTTTTGCTGGCGGATGAATATGGTCCTCCAGGTGCTGTCGCCAGTTGCATAGCAACTGCTGCCGTGCTCATCTCGGGTTTGGACTGAAACTATGCAGGTTCATATAGGATCAGGCCTGATGTTATGGGCCTGAAAATAGCTCTGCTATAAAGTAACTAAAATATGGTCAAATAAATTAAAAGTTGAAATAACATATGAGGTGTCTTACAATCCAACATGTACTTTGATTTGTTCAAAGTACTAATACTTTTGGACATTGTTTTTCTTTCTATAAACTATGCAACATTTTTCAGCAAGCTTATGGTCCACCCCTTGATACTTGATGATGTCATCATCCAAAATCCACAACTTTGATTTTCCTCAAATGTAATGGTAATGTATGTACATCCAACCACCTTTTAAGTTCGACCATTATGAAGAAAAATATTCAGTATTTTCATTTTCACAATGGATCAAATGACTATATGAAATAAGTCGCCCATAGTGAAAACCCATGTTTTTATTTATTTTTTTATTTACCACTCTCATCACCGTTGCCCAGCAGCAAACACTAGCTGGTGAACACAGTGGAGCATTTAGAGACAGAAAGAAAGAGACACACATTTGTCTTAGACCAAAAACAGAACTTAAAGACCTGTGAATATATGATTTAGCTTTATTGGTTGACTCCAAATTAATGATAATGTTGCTTAATTTGCTGGATGTGTAATTAAACAACTGTTTCCTAACAAAGTTCACCATATCACTTTATAAGCTGTTAACAATTACGACAATATGTTTACACCAAGTGGGCAAAAAATGAATAACAAATAAATAATAAATAAACGGTTCATTTCTGTTACATATTTCACAGTGAATTAGGAAAGAGCTTTATCCATAGCACACTCCCCAGCTCTGTGATAATCCCTCCATATGCTACCTGTGTGTGAGATGTATGGGGCTAATGTAACCACATCAGGCTGGTATAATTGATGAAGTCAAGCCAGTGCCCACCGGGACTCTGCGCATCTTTATTGCTGATGAAGACAAATTATTTAACCTAACAAGGTTACCAGACTTCCCAGAACTTTGACATGTAAGTCAGTAGAGTACAGTTACTAGCAGGCCTGTTACACCAATGCACACACGCATATGCACAGCGGGTGCGGCACAAACATTATGTTGGGGGGGGGTTACTATCACATCTGCCAGTCCCCGGATGCAGCTATCCACAGAAATGTCCTCGTTTTTAACTCTGCGTTAAAAACAGACCTTAATTAAGCAAGCTCTATTTATTAATTAGCAGTAATAAGTGACAGCAGATTATGATTTAGTCATTTATTTTGCTCCGCCAACACAAATATATATTTTTAGTATTAGCTTAATTTTTGCTCTTCTTTAATTTAGGTTAGGGTGGCTGGTGTCGTACTGAGACTGCGGTAATACAGCTCATTATCACAGCCATTCATCACACCTGGTGGTTTCTTCTGAAGTATCCAGGTTTCTTTCCTTCTCTTCATCCTCTTCTGACGACCATTCATCACTAAACTCAAACATTATGTAGTGCTGGCAGAAGAATAGAAGAGTGCAGTAATGTTCAACTATTGCAGTTTACTTCAACAGGAAGCAATAATAATAATAATAATAACAATAGTTTGTTTCACTGTAACTTTACATAGTTGTGCTTTCTCCCCAATTGTACTTGGCCAGACTTGTAGACGAGCACATGCTTCCACATGTTTAGTCGCCAGCCGCTTCTTTTCACCTGACAGCGAGGAGTTTCACCGGCAGGACATAGCACGTGGGAGGATCATACTATTTCCTCCAGTTCCCCAGGTGCCCCGATCGACCACAGGAGGCGCTAGTGCAGCGACCAGGAAATATGCCCCTATCCGGCTTCCCACCCACAGAAACGGCCAATTGTGCCTGTATGGACTCCAATCTGCGACCCTCATGTTGGTAGGCAGGGAATATACCGCTGCGCTACCCGGACACCCACATAGTCGCCATCTTAACTGTTGATCTGGTGTGTGCTCTGCTCTCAACAGGTATCTGCTATTCAACAGTGTCGCCTAGTGGTAGAAAGCAGTATACAGAAGGATAATAGTTGGAAATATTCATGCAACATTTGTTGTGAGATAACACTAGATAACGACCATTAATGTAATTAAGTAAACTTGTAAAGCGGAGTGATATGTCTAGTTAAAACTCCCAAGTGCAAAATATCAGCATTTTTATTCATGGAATGCCTCTTGTCCAATCAAACTGCTTGGTCAGAACTAACAGTTTTATAAAGTGAAATAATATTTCACATGGCAAGAATGACCAGGCAGCAGAGCCTACTGGTTGAATTTCTGTGAGGAAAGTGAGCTACATATTCCCAATATATCAGCTAGAAAATTGTAACCAAATGTTTACATTCATTCTTGCATCCATTCTTGTCTGTTTTGTACATATAGATAATTAATATACACTGTATTGAACCATTGTAGTATGGCCATTTCCTTTATTGTGTTCCATAGCTTACCATAGCTTCACTCACCATGGTACTGCAAACTATGATGTTCTGACATGCTTTACAAAGTTACTTAGCTCATACCACATTTTATCAGTCAGCCTGCACCGTAGTTCATTACAGTACAACAGCTACCATCGTCAAAATACAAGAAACCAAAATTGTCCCCCTTTTTATTTCATACATAATACCATTGGATATTTTAATGATATATTGACCGCCAAACTGGAAATGTCCCCGGTTTTCATTTCAGAAATCTGATCACCTTACCATAGTCATCATTTAACGTCTACTGTACCTATTATTCATGTTACTGGATATGACCTAAATGCAGCAGAATCCTTCAACATCTTTTCTAAGCTGTGTCCACTCATACTGTGACACCTTTGCGTCCATCTCGCATGACTGTCATTTGAATCTACATGTTTTTCACTACTTATCTCTCATCCATCACTGCGGCTGACGGCCAGCCCGGGGCCCCCACTCATATATCCGTCAGCAGGGACAAGATGGATGACAGTCCACCTGCTCCATCACTCCACTCTTCCACTCACACACTCCCTATTTTTCTCTCGCTCCCTCTTTCTCTCATAATCCCATATTCTCATCAGTCATTTCACTCGCGTCTCTAGAGCCTTCTCGGACCCTGATGGTGGAGTAATGATAGTCCTGTTTGTATGAGCTTGGTGTTTCAGTAGGGAGAGATACATAATAGGGAGTCATTTTCTCCAATGGCACCTGTTTCTGTTTGAATCCTGCTCTCGGTATTTGTAAGATAGTGGGTCTTACAAAACAGCACTTAGTCCCAGTCCCCAGATGCATTACTGTCTGTTGTAGGGAAGGTGAAATGCTTAAAAGACAGAAAGCTCGACTACCTTTTGGCAGCACCTCTTTCTGGGTAACATGTTTAATCTTCTTCCATAGCTTTGAACAAGCAACAAGTCAATCGTCTGCTTAAATCCACATATTTAACACACTGAATTAATTAAATTGATGTTTGCCAAAACCATTTTGACATTTCAGATGCCAGCCTCTGCAGTGGAACATGTGTGTGAGGAATCAGAATCAGCAGAGGTGTCATCACAGTCAACACAGTGGAAATTATTTTATGTATGGTTGTTGCAACAAGCCCTCCAAACCATACGACCATATGTGTCCTTTGTTCCTACTCTCTAATGAGACCCATATGAGCGTTTTACTACAATACTGCCCCTAGCGGTGGGAGTAAACACGACTCATATGAGCGTTTTTCGCCCTCATACCTCATTTGTGGTTTTAATCATGCCGCCAACATTGTTAAAACGGACGTTGTTGCGGTAGGATTAGGTTTAGGCAACAAAACAATTTGGTAGGGTTAGAAAAAAGGTTGTGGTTTGGGTTAAAATCAGGATATTTGAGACATTACATCACTTCTATGCATCCGCATCATGCATCATGTGACGTGGCACATTCAATAACATGGAACGTCATGTACTTCCGATTGTTATGGTCACTTAAAAATAAGTCCTGTGTTTGTTTGGCCCACCCACCACCCCACTGCCCTAAGCGTGTTTCTCACTCAAAATACTCCGTTACATTACTTCCGGCTTTTTGGCGCCATAACACCAACGAACACTAGAGGGAGACGGTTCAAAATAAAACTACTAAAATTACTCCGATCGCTAGGGGCGCTACTTCAGTAAATTCATATGTGTCGTATTACAGAGTAGGAACAAACGTTAACTGTTGTCGTTTTCCTCTGGAGGACAGGCTCCGTTGTTGGTTGCAGTAACAAAGTGTCCATAACATTGCCCATTAATGGAAAAATATTCATCGTCGAATCTCATTGGTCAAGTTTTGCCTGTCGTCGACTGTTAGTCGAATATTTTTTTTTTTTTTTGCTCATTGTTCCATATTTTCATCGTGCTTCTTCTACTGTGAAGTAGCACGATGTGCAGGCTGTTCTCATTCACTGTTCGTAATTATACCTACGAAAAGTAGTGGCCTCTAATTCGTAGATAACTCACGTAATTGTAAGCCAGGAGGCGCAGCCATATTGATGTTTTATTGTTAGATGGTGACCCCTAGTGGTCGTAGTAATTATGACACGAGGAAACAAGGAAGTGAGACGACGTTATATAAAGACCAAGAAGGCCGTTTGGGGCGGGAGGGGTGGTGGATGGGTCCAACAAACAAAGGACTTTCACCCAGGAGACCGCTCTTCATGTCCCGTGTGAAACCAAAAACCAATGTTATTTTAAGTTAACCTGTATATTAACTTCCGTGCATAGATACGTCACGCCCTACGTCAGACGCCAGTCCACTTGGATCCACTTGGGCATTGGACATACTGACATACGTACAGACCCAGTACTTGGGTAATATGATGGAAACTGTGCTGTCTCTGATGGGATGTATATGTACGAAGAACACAACACTATTTCCTGAAAGTCCATACATTCAGTTGTCATAAGGCCTATAAAAATGTTGCCTCACCTCTTCTCACCCCTGTTGTTTCCCCATTTCATATTCCTCGTGAACACTTGTCATATTTATTATTGAAGAAAGATAAAAGTGCCTTCATGGTAAATGAACACTAACATTTCTGAACCTTTCAACATTCACAAAGAAAACCTCAAGCAAGGTCACCTTCTTGCTACCCAGAATCCTTAGGAACCCATCCTGTCCTACAGAGCTGCATTTAGTGATACTGATGACATAATGATGCATTTGGCAACGCTGTCGGAGCTGTAGAGATGCACTTAAGGGACTGAGACAGTGCCGGAAGAGTATTAAATATGAACGCTGCTGTATTGCTAAAAATAATGACATTCCCTTTTACAATATAAAATATCGACATGTCTGCTCTTACAGATATTAGCACCACTCTACATACTGTAACTGTGGTGTTCAAGTCACATTATAGGTTTCAAGGAATATTGAATCAAACATTTTGTTCGGAGAGTCAAAGCTTAAGGCTTACAGAGACATAAATGTGTGCGGTAAAAAAAAATTAATCCTTTCATGCATAGTGGTCACTACAGTTCCCTTTTGATGCTATAGTTGCACATCAGCCACTACAGTGGACCCGAGTGCATCATGCCAAACAAACACTGCCACCCACTGTCCAGCCATCAAAAGTGCACAACAAAACACAAATTTCTTAGAATCAAGATGTCCGACGGACGGCCAAAACAGCTGAATATCTTGTCAATCCCTGAATTTATTCTCTTTAAATGACAATAAAAATTAAAAAAAAATTTAGAAATGAAAAAAGAACTGGCAAGGGTATTGATATGAAAGTGTTGCATTGGCAGCGTTGCGTGTCAATTTTAGTGGTGCTCCTAAATTTTGTGCTGGTGCTCCTAAATATTTTACAGTTGTGCTCCTCATGGAAAAAGTTAGTCTGGAGGACCTGCTAGAAACGCCCCTGCGTACACCTGGATTTGCCTCTTAGCAAAGATGAGTGAAGACAACAAACATTGAAAAGTAGAATTCTGACAATTCAATGACAAATAGACAAATGAAGTTGCCTTTATTTTGCCACCTCATACCTAAGGATGGGTACCGAAACCCGGTACTAAACAGGCCCTGGGGCAAAATGATTAAAGACCATATTGATCATTTCTGACGGTTCTTTATCTGTACTTTTTAATGCCTTGGTGTAGGCCTGCAGTCTTTCCTCTGCTCTCTCTGTCAGAACTGCAGCTCCTCCAACTGTTACACTCACTACTGTAAGTAGCGAAAAAACCATCACGAGTAAAAAGCCAATATACACCTGTTTTAGCTTAGGTCGGCACATATCTTAAAATTTTGTAAATTCTTGTGGCATAAACTTATCTGACTGAGACACCTGCAGTGGAACATCCGCAGCAGAGACAACGGGGGGGGGGGGGTATCTGATATCTATATTATTCATTAT
>JAOVVB010059761.1:0-14395 GCA_028570985.1 Heterobranchus longifilis | reverse complement strand
CTGCTCTGCTTTGTCTGTCAAAGCACTTAAAGGTGCTATATAAATAAAGATGACAACAACGGGGACGGGGACGGGGACGGGGATGGGGACGACGACGACGACAACAACAACAACAACAACAACAACATCAACAACGTGCTGAAAGTTTTAGTTCCATATCTATACAATCCATGTTTAACTTTACTTTTTTGCTGACCTGTTGAATGCATGTTGTACAGTTTTAGTGTTTTGGATCCATTCTTCTGACTGTTTCCGGCAGCCATTGATTTCCACTTGTTTCTGTATGGTATGAAAATATTTTAGCAGCCTATTGAAGGCCGTAGTGGACTGCTGTCAATGATTAAAAATAGCAAGAATAAAGTCTGTGAGTCCTTCATCTGAATCTGGAATCATTTTCATATGAAATTTAGTAAGAAAATTCCCAAATTGTCTAGTTGCAGGCAGCTGGTTTCTTTAATCTTCTACAATTGTAAATATATTTGGGTTTTGGAAGAAAAACAAGACATTTGAATAGGCTACATCACTTTGGGCTCTGAAAAATTGGGATAGAAAATTCACCATTTTATAGACAAAGCAAATAATCAAGAAAACAATCGCCGGATGAGTCAATAATGAAAATATTCATTAGTTGCAGCCCAAGAATGGAAAACAATGGATGCCTGAAACAGTAGGAAATAAAAGATTTATAAAAGCATTATTGTTTGAAAATGGTCAGCTGTGATGCAGTATATGTGATTTTTAGTGAATGGACTCTAACAGGGAAAACCACTTGCACTGGTCATTTTACTTCCGTCATTATCCAACATTCAAATACAAGGAGCAACACCTGAGGGAGAGATTAAAAACTTAGATTTCCTTGTGACTCATTCCATGTGGTAAATGAGCCAAATCAGGAAGTACTTTTTTCAGTGATTTCACCACTAACGTCTTTATTTTCACCCTTAACTAACTAAGCCTGCAGGCTACGTTGATAATTAAAAATCTGAAAAGCACAATTGACAAACATCAACAGTCATGTAACACAGTGGTTCCTCATCTTGGGGTCCCGGTCCCTACTAAGGGTCGCCAAAGCTTCACAGGGGGTCGCGAGGCCTTCTTGATTTTAAGGGGTGTTGGACAACTTTCTTTAAAATACAATTTACAGTTGGCCTATATCTCAGCATTTCGTTCATTTCTGTTAAGAAAACTAAAGAAATGTGTTATTTTTACAGTTTACAGTTTGGATTATTATTTAAGATATAAACAGGATAAAGTCACAGTGAATACCTGAAAACACCAAACCTTCCCTCTCTGCTAAACAACCTCGTCCTGCATTAGAAAAGTTAAACCAACCAAAAGGCTAATAGAACAATGGCTAAGCATCAGGCAGAAGAAAACATTGAATTTGTCAAAAGAAAGCCTTAAGTATGTATGATTGTTATCAATTTAAAATAAATAAATACACATTACAGACAGAGAATTGTATTAAAAGTTCCTAAAAATATAAGAAAAACTCATCTCTGACACAATATTCACAGGAAATAATCTGATAACAATGCATCCAAATCACTCGTTTTACACAAACTTCCTGCAGTTATTGCGTTCACTATTAATTGTAGTTTATTCGTTTTTCTGTACTGTTGTTATTGTTATGCATGAATATAAAATTAAATATCCATAAAATATGTTACTTAGTCAGGGGTCGTTAGTTTACTCAATGACAGATAAGGGGTCCCTGAAGGAAAAAGGTTGGGAACCAGTGGTGTAAAGTTAAGGTTACCAGTATGCATACCATCCCTGACATAAAACAACAACACTGCGAGGCACAGCACGTGGATTTCTGTCAGACGTTCACTAGCTCCCAGGCTTGACCTGACACACAACAAACTATAATGATATTAGTCAAATCCTCCACCAAATCCCGTATTTAGAGGGCTAAACGTTACTGCAGAACACCATGATAAAGCTGGATATACATTCGGCTAACACATCAAGATAACACGGGCTGACATTTTGTTGCTCATGGACACTTAGCTACTAACATTCAGTCTGAAACAGCTCAGATTATGCTGCTATTAAACTACATAGCTTTCTCTCGCTGATAGTATACTGGGATAAATTAAAACCACCCTGTCATCAACCCTTAGCTTCACATGCTCTTGTTACAACATGACTTGACAAGCAAAACTGCCGCTTTACAGCTAGCAAACAGCACCTAGCTTACTGTACAACTAGCTACATGCAACGATAAACAACGGTTAAGTTAGCGCTACACAAGTAAAACTACTGCTACTCACAGGTCCGTTAACGAGATGATAACCTGGCAGTTAAGACCCTGATCAAACCCAACGACAGGGTACAGACTTTCCACACACACTAAACAGCTACAGCACAACAGTCGAGGCTGTGTGTGGTGCGCATTTGCGAGCCCTGCCTACTTCCCTGTTGAAGTG
The DNA here is from genome assembly GCA_028570985.1 of Heterobranchus longifilis. NCBI lineage: Eukaryota > Metazoa > Chordata > Actinopteri > Siluriformes > Clariidae > Heterobranchus > Heterobranchus longifilis. The sequence continues at coordinate 11,963 of JAOVVB010059761.1, read as the reverse complement.
ACAAAGAAGAAATTGAGAGATTTTTATTGGTTTGGGAGACTCACCAGCGCTCGCTCGAGTTCCCATCACTGTACAATCCAGTGACGTCACCGGATTCGACGGTGGGCGTGGTTTAACAGTGCAACCAACCCCTTTCACGCACCCTCACGCACGCACGCATGCGCGCACACTGCCCATAATGAAACCGGACAGGTAGAAATGCAGTGCATTCTTCTCAACAATGTGGATGAGTATGAGGAAACAAAGGAAGAACTGAGGAAGAAAAACAAGAAACAATTCAATCTTTTAAAAAAAATCTTTATCTCTTATTTTTTTCAAAGAGCAACAATCTCTCAGTTATGGACTCTTTTTTCCTCTAACAAGAAACATTTAAAAATACTTAAAACAAAAAAACAGATAGGTTCATTTTTGGAGTCTGTTTTAAGGAAAATACAGGTGATCATCTTAATCGAGTGGTGGAAAAAGTATTCAGATCCTTTACTTAATAGCATAAGCATAAGCACAGGAATGACATATATCAGGTTTTACATAGGCAATAGGTAGGAGTAGTAGTAGTAGGAATGAATGAATGAATATTTTATTTTCGTATCTGATCATTTACATGACCCATCCCTCATGGAATTATTCAGACATGTTAATAACAAACCTTCCAGCATCATCATCTAAAAGCACAATATATAAAAATCAACCAAACACAAACATAAACCTCCTACAAATAAATCCAGAGACACAGTGTGGAAAGTGTGGAAAAAACAACAAATATAGGCCTACAAACACACAAACACAGCCCACTAAGCACAACCCATAATACACAAATCTACATCCATTAGTGCCAAACATTGTATATTTGACCAAGTTCCTAAACCAATTGATTAATGTTGGTTTTGGTCTTTTCATGGGATTTGTTGAACATAAGAAAAAAATTAAAATAACATAAGACTTGAAAGCAAGAGTGATTGGTCACTGGAATGATTCCTCCTGTTGATACCTTTAGTGCGACTCCTCATTCTGTGCAAAAATGCCTTTTAAAGTTCAGCTGAAGTTAATACGAGCGAACCACATCCTGAGGGTATTTTCCATACAGTTACAAAATCCCCTCTTTGTGTTTAGACAGACAGTTTTCTTTCTACATTGCAGCAGATGGATATTAACACAAAGAGGGACCTTTGTGCTAAAAAGACCATAACTTTAGATATCACTTGATTTGGATAAAGGCTAGAGGCTCTTATTAGATTCGGCTGAACTGGACACGAAAGGGATAGTTTGGAACTTTTGAAGTGGGGTAGGCTACTTATCCATTATACAATAATTTTACCTTGCAGAACAGAGTGCTGGTCTACCGCTGCCTTGATCGGTTAGTTAGTTTTGTTAGTTCTTACCCTTTTAAAACACCAAAGTCACACAATAACACAAACTAACCAATCAAGGCAGAGGTAGACCAGCTACTCCTGTGTTCTAAGAGGTAAAATGACTCTTTTTGTCAAATGAGTCTGGGGCCTTTGAAGAGAGCAGATGTACAGATGGCACTCATTTCATTTGGCGTTCCTACTGCAATAGTACTGCGGAAATGCTGTAGCTGTAGTAGTTGCAGTAGCTGCGGTAGCTGCAGTGCACACCAACAACCATTATATATTAGGGCTGCACGATACAAGGAAAATATGCTAGATGCAATAATGTGAATAACCCGATAAAAAATAAACAGATACTGAAGTGTACTCAGTTCTGCCTTTCTGCTGCTTTCAGTATAGCCTATTGCTAAAATACAACAAATTTATTGTTGAATTAAAAAAAGAAAAAGAAAAAGGAAATTAGTTCCAACATTCTTTTATTGAACAAATTGCACACAGAATTGCACACAAAAGGCAACATTTAAAAAAGAATGATACATTTTAAAGTGCTGTTTCTCTTTTAACTAACTCAAAAAAAATCACTGAGTGTCTTTTGCAATGGCTGATATCACAATGACAGTTAAAAAAAACAATATATTGTGCAGCCCTAATGTTTACACTATAACAGCTTCTGTTCCCTGTCGTAAAGTGGTGAAAATATTCTAAATATGACATACACTTAAACTGATGTAGATTTTTTTTTAGGTGGTCCTTATTTTTTTTAGGTGCCTCAGATCTGTTTTGCTGTGTGGCCCCGTCCACAGCAGTACATTGCTTAGCTTCCTGTTGGGACTCCTGTTTGCTTCTGCAAATTGGAGGCATGCCGACCGCCATCTACTGTAGCTAATACACTGACTATGACTATGGATAAGTACCTCATACAACCCCACTTCTAACCCACCCCTCTTATAATAGAATTTTAAAAAATCTGAAGCTATCCTTTAAGAAAAGCTACATGTACAAGTCCACATATCCACAGGGTCAGATGAAGACCCAGCTTTGGCTGCCTTGAGTGGATTTGCAGTTAGCTACAATCACGTTTCCTTTTGATACTGTCAAACTCTTGCCTGCTGAGGGGTTCTTCAGACATTTTCTCTGAAAACAACAACAAAGTCAACTGTATGATATCTTCTGAAAAACAAACTTTAGAGTCACGAGAACGAGGAAATGGACAAGTATTTCCCTGTGCAGCTCGGAGACAGTGTTGTAACATGAGTTGCGGCAGAGTTTGAGTTGATGTAGAAACACATACCACATACCTGTGTGTAGATCAACACTTGTTCAGGCGCTGCTGTGGTTACTTTTCCTTTCAACTGACAGCGTTCAAGAGACACCAGAGCTCTCCCAGGGGTTGCATGTAAACACAGCCCAATGCTGCGGTGCTGAGCCGTACCTCTTGCTTGTATGTGTACTCAAAATACTACAAAGTCACACAGAACAATAGTATTTTTAAGATGTATAAAAAATCCCTAAACGCATTACCATCAATACATTTTAAACTGTATTGTACTTTACTATGTTCATCTAATACAGTGATTCCCAACCCTTTTTGGCTTGTGAGCCCCTAAAAATGAAGTAAACTTGTGACCCATCATTACAGCATATGAACTCAGTGTGGAAATTACCAGAGCAATTTCTCCTTTTTTTAAAGATTGATTTAGAAAAGTGCAAACATTTTGAGAAAAATCTGAAAAATAAACATAATTTTGTGTAACAGAAACACAATTTCTTCTCCCTTTATTCATTCCCCTCAGGTTGGGAGCCATTGATCTAACAGAAGTTAACGTACCTTGCCACCTTGATCACTACATTTGAAATTTCAAACAGGCTCCAATGTTTTTGTGTTCTCCACATCCAGCTGACATTTCCCACCAATGTTTTCCAACTGCAGAAACAAGAATAATACTGTAACTAGACAGGAGGACTTTAATGTTTAGATAAAATAAGAGAATATCTTCGGTAGAAACCCCAAATCAATCCACTTTTTGTGGGTTGATTCAAAGTTACGACAATTAATTGCCCCCCTCACCCCTCTCTCTCTCTCTCTCTCTCTCTCTCTCTCATGCACGCATGCACGCACGCACGCAGTATGGACTGTGCAATATGGACTAGCCAGAACTGTGCATATGTGTCATACTTCATTCTCTCTTGTGATGTTTACAGAAAAATTGCTTAATACTTGTTATTTCTATTTTGTTTGTTGCCTATATTTTTTTATTTTAGCATGTTCCGAAATAAAAATCTATCTGTCTGTCTGTCTGTCTGTCTGTCTGTCTGTCTGTCTGTCTGTCTGGGATTCAAGGTAGGTCAACGGTAAAAAGTCTTTTTGGGCCCCATGACATCACGTGACGGCCACCATAGTTGTAATACCACCGTTTGGCCACTATGTCAGATTGGCTTCAACAGTCAGCGCACTTCCTGGGGGCCTGCGCAGAACCCAGCCTTCTCATTTTCATCATTTCATCAGCCTATCAGTGTCAGCAGAATCATCAACCACCACCACCAGTGTCTGGACTCCATTGGGGGGATTTATCTTGCTGCTGCTCATGGCAGACGCCCCTCAATTACAAATCTCCCTGCAGAGTCTAAGCGCCAAAGACTTTCTGCCAAGACTTAATTATCACATATCACCTGCGAAACAATTATCTTCACTTCATTCATATGTCTCCCCTGATTGAACAGCCACTGCAGAAAGAAAAGCAGTGTACATTTCAGTCAGTTTCAGACAGTGACTTTTACTGAGATAATAAACAATAGGTATGCTCAATGTGGGTGTATCTTTACCCAGATCACGGTGCAGGGAGATACAATCACTGGCAAACTGGTTGAACTTGTTTTTAGCAAACCCATTTAATTTCTCTTTCTGCCCTTCAGGAGTCATTACATGGGGCACAAAGGGTTTGCCATTACCGCCTGGTGCCCTCGGATCTTGGCGAGGCCTCTTAATGTGAGGCCTGAGCTCCTCTTTGGTGTAAAAACCAAGTGTACAATTAATTGACGGGACAACAGGCTGGAGGGTGGATCCTCTGAGTCTCATCACACCTGGCACAGGTACAGGGAGGTGTAATGAATCATCTGTTGTTGACGTGGTAGCATGTAATGAAAACAATGACCAGCAGGCAGGAAACTGCAATCTTTGCTGGAAGAGTGAGTTTCATGGTATGCACAGGGAAGCATACGGACCTAAAACAAACCTGAAAAGAGACCACATAAAATACATCAGTATACAACGCATAAAAATCTTTATACAAGCAATTAATTTTAATTCTTTAGACTGATACTTTACCAGCACTTTAGATACTGTACTATTTTCTTTGTTTTTTTCTTATTGGCTATGTTTAATAGCCATTACAAATGATTATTAGACACATTACATTTTCATTGTTCAAATATGTAAACATCTTCAATAATGTGGAAATGACCATATGCTACAAACTTCAACTTATATACATATAATATCAGCAGCAGTAGATTTTCTTTGTGTAATACATTTCGTAAAATGTACAAATTAAGAAACTTTATGTATGTATTTACTAGCTAAAACTGTACACGTCTGTCTATTTTTGTATACAGTATGCAGCCCACTGTACAGTGTATTAATGGGAGACACTACAGGCAAAACATATTTTTTTCAATTTTGAGATTTTGTCTTCTTTCAGATTTGTGGAAAGAAAACATCCAAAATACACATTTTTGTTCACAGTTTCATGGTGATATTAGTTTTTGCCTTTTTGCCACTTCCATACATGCTTCACATAGAACATTATACTTGTGTTTTGTTTGCAAGCTATATAAATATGGTACTTATAATAAATTCAAAATGTAATAAAAATGTGACATTGAATATGTATGAAAGTATCCATAATCATGGAAGACGCTGTTTTAGTTTTCAAAAGTACACACGTTTGCAATGTTATATTTATAGATAGATTACACATCATACAGACAATATAAGGAAGGCTCTCATTTTTATTTATCAAATCAAATGATAAAAGTTCCAATATGTGTCATTAAAATGGTACATTTCTTGCTCTAAATGTTGCAAGTGAGAAATGGAGTATTGGCATTTTGTCAGCTGCTTGTGATTATTTTGAGACATATATTGTCAGTCATGCACATATTTTTAATGGAACAAGTACAAAAAAGTGAGCTTCATGTATGAGCCCTCGCACGTGCGCGCGCATGCACGCACGCTAACTATAGTTAGTGTGTTTCTAAACAACACAGTTAAGAAGAGCAAATAGCCTACTGCTCAAATCGGTCTGAAGGCCTTTGTGAACTGTAATACATACACTATAATGTTGGCTATTAGCCATACCCGGTGTGTAATTACAATAGGCCTAATCACATTAATTACTGACATTAAAGCAAAACAAGGAGTTTTTAACTGGTTATGAAACCGATGACAGACTTCTTGAACGGCCCTATAGTCCAATTAAACGCACAGCAGGACATAGGCCTATTACACACAAAAGGCAATGTGGGGCAATTCCCACTATAACCCATCATATGTGTTGTTTCACCTGAAAAATGCTTTGACCAAATGAAAAAAAAACACATTATGTGATGTTGACTGATGTTTTTTTTGTGCATTTGTTTTCAATCTGATTGGTCTCCAAACAGATCATGGCTCTGTCCAACAACTGCATAGCCTACAGCTCAACTCAAGTCCTTGGTCCAAAATAGCTGCTACATCATGATACATGAGCAAACTGGGCAGGTATTATCACTGACCACACTGCAATTATAACCAGATCAATGCATTAATGGATCTGATTATCACTGGCTGACTCAATGATATGTCCTGCCAGAAAGGACTTTTAAAATATGAATTAAGAAAACTTTTAATGGAAATGGGTGCAAATAGTAAGAAAGATAAGAAAAAAGAAGAAAATATTTTGATTACTGAATTAATTTCATTATCTTCTATGTGGCCTGAAAATATGTCTGGAATTCTACCGGCTTGGCAGCAGTGACGTCATGACTTCCTTGCCGCGGGTGGGCGGGGCTTGCTGCCATGGATACGACTAAACCAAAAGTTGTGATTTATTTACAGGCTGTCTCTCTCCGGTTTCTCTGTGTCTCTATGACCTTCTTTGGTTTAACACACCTGGGTTATCAAAACCCAATAGGTGATAAAATGATAGTGAATCCCAGAGGAGCGTCTCATCTCCAGGGTAAGAGCAGCAGGACTGCTATAACATAGGTAGTCAGCTCTCGCTTGTATTTCATCTAACGAGCTAACGTTAGCTAACGTTTACATGTAACGTAGCTTAAATAGGATAGGCTAGTCCAGAGCATGATAATGTTTGCTAATATGACCTAGGACTTTGCTGTTTTGTTACCCTGGAGGTCTCTTTCCAGCACGCGGATGGCTTTAATCCAACTAAAACTGTTACTTATAATATTTAACTTTATTTAATCAGGTAGTCTCATTGAGATTCTCTTTTTCAAGAGACACCTGACAACAAGAACCATTCATAGTCAGACAGCCAGCATACAAGCAGTGGTAGCCTATTTACTCAAGTAGTTACTGTACTTAAGTACAATGTTGAGGTACTTGTATTTTAATTTGATCTTACTTCATACTTCTACTCCACTACATTTTGGAGGCACAATATTGTACTTTTTACTCCACTGTGTTTATTTGATATCTTTAGTTACTTGTTACGTTGTAGATTTAGATTATTAATTAATGCAAAAATATAAATCAAACTAATAAATTATGATATATCATTATAGATTAAGCTACCCAGCAGTAGGCAATATAAAGTAATTATAATTATCCCCACCTACGAGCTTCCACATTACATTCACTAATTATAAACCAATAATATATCATTCTGAAATGGGCCATTAGCCCATTCTGCATAATGAGTACTTCGATTAATACTTTTGTACTTTTGTTAAGTAAAATATCTGAATACTTCTTTCACCACAAGAACAATACGTACAAGGTTAACAATTAAGTGAAAAAATGAGTTAATCAAACCAATTACAAGAGTCATAAAAACATGAGATACTAGGAAATGTTATGTTATCTTCCTACTGTAGAATTTCATGCACTTCTGCAATTAGTTATGTAATTACAAACATTTTCTCATTTAGGGTGGTCATGCATAAAACCCAGACTTTGTGTTCAAATGCATGTCTTTTAGGGCCCCTGATGCTGTATTTTATGAAATCTCAAGCATTACACTCATGGTAAAATACAAGTTAAACTTTAACTTGAGTCTCTTGTGTCTTTCGTAATGAATTATTATTATTATGTCTCTACGTAACTTATCTCTTTACAGATGGTGAGACCAGAGCAGGACTGCCTCCATCTCTTCAAGAACAACAGGGACCCCTCACATGTACAGACACATGCAACGTTTCCCACCAGCCTCTTCCCTACAGTGCTGACATACACCGTGGGAGCCATGAGCGATACAAAGAGATGGTCAAACGGGTACAAACACCCAGATGTGAGTAGACATGGAAAAATTAGACACGGACTACGGTGGATCCAAATCACAGCTGTATTCCTGTCTGTCTCCTCTCTTCTCCAGCTCCTAACCAGCTGTACAGAACGCCGCTAACGGACAGCCAGCAGTACGGGTGGATGATGTCCAGGAATCCTGAACCATGGACCCAAGTCAAACGGTTTCCCCGAAAGAACAGTGAGATGACAAAGTAGGTGACATTTCCAAATCTAATATTGGATTTTTAAAAAAAAAAATTTACACATAAGATAGATCTCTGTGAGTGTAATCCACTTGTTGCTTTCACAGGTTTGTTAAAGAAATGTCAGCGACAGACCGGGAGTTCAGCCTGTTCTGACAGCCTTTCTTCAGTTATTACACACACACACACCAGAAGCAGCATCAGTTTTGATGTGAATCTCTGAGATTAAACAGATAACAGATGAATGACTTGAACAGACTTCATTTAGTACTACAAAAGTGGCAGATTAGTGTCAAAATTCCAAAGGTTGTTACTTACCATAACTTGCCTCTAGATGGTGCAAAGTGGCACGTGCATATCAGTGGTGGTGCTGGTCCTGCAGTTCTGCAACTGGATCATATTGGTTTGGTCCCCGTTTGGTCCACTGCTTTGTCTAGTGGTCCAGCCCTCCATGAGTCCAAACAAGGTTGTGACTCTGCAAAAAAGTCTTAAGTCTGTTTATTTCACAGTAAAAATGGCGACTGGTGAACAAGACATCTCTTTTTTCTTACCATTACTGGCATCTAAATTTGAGAATAGCTTTGTTTGCAGGCTTGTGTGAAATAAGAGAAGCTTTGTTGCCTGTGTGAGTAACTCCAGACACGGTTTAACTTTGATGTATTAATTAATTATTATTAATGATGTATTGATTCCAATGGGAGAAGTGAACGCAAACATCCAACATTAGTAAATATATGAACACAAAACAGCCATTGATTTTTTTATTTTATTTTTTTTTCTTCAAGGGGAAATGTTATTTTTCTCTTTGACATAGTCCTCAACTCTTCTTGTCCTTCAACTTTGCAAAAAAAAACACTCCCCTTTCAACTCCTCCAACTCAGGGAAAATACAAATAAAACAAAAACAAATACGGAAGGATTCATCAGGCCTGAGCAAAACACTGTTTCAGTAGTATGGGGGACAACCTTCCTCCCCTCTCCTGTTCCCCCCCAAAAAACATCCCAAGAGTTAACAATCAACACAAGTCTATGGACAGCCAATAGAAATAGAATACATACAATGCACATTTTTATAAACTCATGTCCATTCTATAAACTCTTTGCTTATATGAATCACTCTTCATTGGTCACAGTTCACGTGATAGTTGGAGATCTCCGTTACATTACTGTCCTCATGGTGCTCCCGCCACCATTAGCCCAAATATCATTGCACAGGAGGGGACCAATAGCACAAGGCTGCCTGAGCTGGCTTTGGTACAAACATGATCAACTGTTGGTTGCCATTGTTGATTGTGGCGGAAGAGCTATAAATCAGGGCTGAATCTTACAAAAAGTTGAAAGCTGGAGAAACCAAGATCGTTGCAATGATGAGAAACTGGAAATTATTCTCGAAAAAAACCAAAAAAAACCCTCACCCCTTTCTCTCCGTCCAAACATCAGCAGTCCAGGCACTGTTCCTGTTCAGTGTTATTCTACGATTTGTTTTACGTTAACTTAAGGCAATCAAACTCAGCTATTAGTACTTCTACTGAGTGGAGGGAGAATACAAGAAATATATGTTATTAATTCTGCCCTAGTGACACCAGGGATGTCATGTGTTACAGCTGAGAAGTGAATGTGTGGCAGGGAGAGGTCACGTAAAGTCTGACTGAGATTTACAATACTGCAGTAGTGGCATTAAAAAAAAAAAGCACAGTGAATCATCTGTATATGTGTGTGTTTACTGCTATGCTTATGTGAGCATACACCACTCGACAGGGCTGGGTATCGTTAACACTACAATACCAGTAACCTTAAGTACTTCATTTGATACCTTGTTTTTCTCTACTTCATTCGACACCCATCATGTGAATGGAAGCATTCAGTTGTGTAAAATCCTACCACCACTCTTCCCCATCAATATGATTTTTAAACAAATACATGTTGTGTGTTCAAATTATTAAAGAGTAACTAAACCCCAGAGTTTGGGCTGAAGTGTCTCTATCCTGGAAATGGAAAAAAAAATCAGGGTTTCAACCAGTAGAGGGCAGTCGCTATGCATACTCATAATACAATCTGTAGAATTCAAATACTTTGCACTAAAAATGTCAACCTGAATCCATCAACAACACTACTAAATACCCATCTTTTCATCTGGAAAAAAAGTGGTTTGTGGGTTTAGTTACTCTTTAAAATGCTATGTCACCAGCGTGTAGTATAGCCATAGTTTCGAACATTTTAGTGGCATCTCGGCACGCTGAACTGCTGACTAAATACGGAATACACCGTGCTCGACTTCTCCACACCACTGACTGTATGGGTTGCAGCTGCTGCAGCAGTAGGTCTATGTCACGTCACATTAAATCGAAGAAGGCTGGCGGTGATTAGCTGCGAGCAAAACCATACAAATAGTCAATAGTAGGGGTGTCATGATTCTCCAAATCTATGATTTGATTAGACTTTAAATTTCAAAGGTCACGATTCGATTCAATTTTTTTTTCCAGCACTGAGGGCTATGCCATTGTTAGGAGTCTTGATTCGTAAAGATCAACAAGATCGTTGCTTTTATGCGCTGACAACTGTCATTTACATTTTCAAATTCTTCTTTAAAAAGGTCAGTGGTTCCCAAACTGCGCGACCCCTAGGGAGGGCGCGGCAAGGCAAAATATAAATAAATGGTGATATGGTTCTGCTGCACTGCTAGCAAAGCATGGACAAGTTTGTGACAGGACTGCCAGGTAAACGTAAAGATGACGTAAAGACGACGTAATGAAGACGTAAAGAAGACGTAAAGAAGACGTAAAGAAGAAGTAAAGACGACGTAAAGACGACAAAAGATGACGCAAAGAAGACTATGGATCTGCGCCAAACATCCCAACTCCCAAAACAAAGACAAGAAAATATGACGAGGCATAAAAATCGGCACACTGAAGTTGCACTTCTGTATTAGTTACAGGCAATGTTTCAAATAAATTCTGTAGAAGTTTGCAAGCAAAGGACATGTATATCTGTATGGGTGCATAGCGGGGGGGCTTGAAAATATTTTTTATCTACAAAAGGCGGGGCTTGCAAAAAAAAGTTTGGGAACCACTGGGCTACATGGTATCAAGTGTGATATAATCGGCATATTTTTACCACACTGATGCCATATGGTCAAATTTAAATAATTGATTTAAATCATCAATCCTGCTTTTGATTTCGATAATTGAAATCTCGATAAATGAAAGCTCATTTGGATCAATTTTCGATTTAAAATTGAAATTGTGACGCTCCCAGTCAATAGTGAAAAAGGATCGAATGCAGGTATCGTTTGACTGGTACTGGGTTATTTCGGTACCGATACGCAGCCCTACCACTCGGGTTCTGCTGCAAAGGCAGCTAATGGTTATTATTTACTATCCATGATCACAGCGACCGGCAGTCGAAACACTGTATTGTACATCAGGGTTGAACAGCAGAATTCATCGGCTGCAGTTGATCAGTTGGTACCAGTGAGCTGGAGCTTTTACAACTGGCATTTTACAAGAAAGCGTGCTGGTCTTTGATCCTTTTCATTGGAATGGAATCATCATAATAAGCATAATAATTAATCAGAATCTTCATAATAATAATAATAATAATAATAATAATAATAACATTAAGAATATACAAATGATGGATACAGAAGTGATACAAAATACCCTACGTTAAAACAAACAAAAATGAAAAAACAAGATACCACAATCAGACATGCTTCAAAGCGGTTATGTTTGGCAAGAAAGCAGTTTTTGTTGTATCATAAAAACCTCACAGTGAAAATAGTTATGCCCCTTCAGGATTACAAAGCACAGTATTCAGTCAAAATCAATTTATATTTCTTTCCTTCATCTATTTCTTCTTCATAGAAGAATCAGGCTGTGTGGTACCACTGCGCTGAAAACCGAGTCCCCGT
>JAOVVB010059732.1:0-14395 GCA_028570985.1 Heterobranchus longifilis | reverse complement strand
AGTGTTTTTTTAGGTTGAGTTCACAAAAATGCGACCGTAGGGAAGTGTTGTATGCCACATGAAAATTTGGGACAAAATAGTGCTATTTATACACTTTACCATGAGCTTCTGTTCATATGAAACGTGCAAATGTAACATATCTGTGGTTTGCAGAAAATGTACATGGCCAACATTTATTCTGTCGATTGTTTTGGCCATTATTCCTCAGAATATACATCAGCTTTTCTTTGTTTGAAAGACTGGGCCCAATAAACACTACTCTACTCCTGTATGTTGATGCATTGCAAACATTTACCTGCCAGAAACAGCAGGGTCAAGCAGGAGGCTCTCTGAAAGTACTGCTTGGGAGGAGAGGTGTGTTTACATATGTGATTATCGCTTTGACCTCTCACCCGACACGGGGCCATTTATAATCCAAACAAAAGGAGGCACCCTGCAGATTTTGTGGCGCTTCACAACGCACCTCTCACGATTAAAAGAGGGTGACTCTCAACTCCTCAAAGCACCTTGCCACTTTGGAGGTCACATGTTTCCCATTGAGAACAGTTTACTTCCATCAAGACATATTTCTGTAAGCCTTTGATTCAAACCAGAGACAAAGGAGGGTCTTTCTCTTTCTCACTCGTATGTTCCCTTTTTCCAAAACCTCCATCCTGAAATGATCTGCACCAGCAGGAATTCCTGTGCTTTTTTTCAGTCTGGTACCTCCATAGCTTTCCAAAAGGTGTATTGAAGGTTATTTTACACTTCATTGTACCTAATGGACCCCGAAAGCTTGACATGTGGGACAGTACAGGACTGGGAATGAGAGGAGGCATGTTCGCTTTACAGAGCAGGTTGGGTTTACATATTTATTCCCACTCGCTCAAAACCAGCCCGCTTTTAAATAGGGCTTGGATTTCACAGGCCGCTGCACCCGACCATCTGTCCGTCCATTTGAATTAGACAAGCCCTAATCATGTCAAAGTTTGACAAATTTGATAACGTTTCCATGCTCAGATGTGTTGTGATAGGCCTGGCACATCAAATGTATCCCTTTCATTCTCACTGGTCGTTTTCATTTTGTTCTCCATTGTCTGATCGCACATAGCAATGAGCTGCAGAGCTGTGGAGTTAAAAAGATGCAGTCCTTCACCTTTCCTCAAAGCAGTGCAGCAATGTCAAAACCTGCATGTGAAACAGGGATGTTCTTTATTGTAACATTTTCATTTGAACATATTGTCTGATGCTGTCTTGTGCCTGACAACATTTTTTTTGTAGATGAGTGTACATATAAAATAGTCAAAAAGTCCTCCAAACCCTATGACCACATATGGTAGGTTGTTTCTTCCTACGACCCAGAGGAGCATTTAGCAAATAAGCGCCCCTAGCGGTGGCAGGAAACACGACCCACAGGAGCATTTCCGTCCTCATACCTAAATGTAATGGTTGTGGTTTTAAGCCTGTCGTTAACATTGTGAAGCGGTCACAGTTTTTTAGGTTTGGCACCAAAACTACTTGGTTATGTTTAGGAAAAGATTGTGGTTTGGGTTAATGTCGGTACATTTGTAACCTTACTTCACTTCCATGCTTACGTACATGCCGTAATTACGCATGTGATGCAGACCGTGATGTAGTTACGTTTGTTACCTAAAGTTAAAATAACTCGCTGCTGACGTCTATTTTTAAACAGGACACGAACAGCATGTCTCCTGGGTCAAAGTCCTGTGTTTGTTTGACCCATCCCGTCTTGTCCACGCTAAACGGTCTTTCATGCTCTTACAGTAATACTATGTTATATGACTTCCTGCTTTGTTCCCATCATAGTTACTACAGCCACTAGAGGTCGTCGCCTAACAATAAATGTTAATATGGGTCTAATAAGCTGCTTGTACAAACGACCCATGGTATCATTGTTTGGGGGAGGACCATCTCAAAATACAGTAGGACATGTACAGTAGCTGAAGTTCACATGCAAATAAACACATTTCAGCTTTAATTCTTTACATGAATTAATGTGTGATTTTTATTACATTTCTTTTTCCTCATTAACCTAGTTAATCAATAGCTATAGTGTTTGGAAAGTCCAAGTGCCTCCCAGTCAGTAACTATAACCCTGAGGATAGTATTGTCCGAGAGATTTATTTGCATGCAAATACTTCTCCCTCTCCCTCCTATTGTTCCCACTAACTCTTCATGCATTTAAAACCCCCACATTTGGCTTCAGTGCAAAAAGTAGATATTTTTAGAGCGTCAATAGTTATTCAAATCGCACAGTGCCTGGAAAAACATTCCAAGTCTGGTGTAAAATGAAGATGGAATCGAGTTTGTGAAATGTATGAGCTTGCAGAATGCAAATGAGTCAGTTGATAGAAAAACCCTTTGCCTGAGCCAAAATTGTATTTGTTTTCTCCCCAGGTTTAACAGATTATGCAAAGAACTGAATAGTCAATAAATTGTATGTTGTAAAAAAAAAAAAAAGATTTTATCTGCATACCTACAACATGTTCTTATTTTAGAAATTAATCTAATATGTGCTTCTGTTTAAAGGAATTGCATCTATCTTAAAATAAAATCACCTTTAAATCCCCTCCAGCAAAACAAACAGAATGTCTGATGAGTCTCACCAAGTTAAAAAAAAAAAGCCAGTGGCTGCAGCAGCCTCACACAGGATGAAGTTGCTACTACAGTGCATCCCTGTGGTGGAACTACCTTTGAGTAAGAGTGGATGAACTTCTCTTTGGCTGCGAGTCTGTGGTCTTGGGATTTTCTTAAGCAGATTGAGAAGCTTTTTGATGTCTCTCTGCAGCTGCACCCTGTCGTGAGGTAGTGAAGCTACAGAGAATCGGCTCAAAAACCTACTGAGAGGGAGCACCTCAGCAACACATTCTCATACAATGGTTTGTATAATATCTTACGAAAATGTGCGCCCAACGGTTCGTATAATATCTTATAAAATGAGACCGTTCTATTTAACGCTGTGAAACAGCAACCGGTATGTGACCGTAAGTTTAGGCACAAAACTACTTGGTTAAGGTTAGAAAATAGATAATGTTTGGATTAAAATAAGTACAGGAACACCAGTCTCCCAGTTTTTGGACCCATCCACCACCCTGACCTCCTACCCAACGCAGACTTTGGCGCTCTTGTACTACGTCACCTGCCTTCCTTGTTTGCTTCCATTATAATTACTATGGTCACTAGAGGTGTAACAGCAAACGTCAATATGGGTCTTAATGAATATGTGGATTGTATACGAATTACAGTGCATTACTTTTAATAGGTATATGTACGAACAGTGAATGAGGAAAGCCTGGCCTCAGTGTCACTGTATCATATTAGTGAGTCAGAAAATCAGAAGCACATTTTAATCAAAACTTTCACTCACTGAGAAATATACTCAATACAGAATTACTGCATACTTAGTGTGTGATTAAATTTACTTACTATCTTATTGCAGTTACATGCATTTTTTGAAAACCTATGAAGGAAACGCCTTGCCACAAACATGTCCTCATTATTTTCTCCTCCTTATGGCCTTTATTGGCACCCAAGTTCTCATGCAACGCGTAAAGAAGTTGCTGAACTTTTTCTCATTCACTGTTCGTAGTAATTACTACGAAAAGTAATCACTGTAATTTGTACATAATCCATGTAATTGTGAGAAACGAGGCCCAGCTTGTTATGTGCCATGTTGACTTTTTATTTTTCACCCTTTGGCACCCTCCGGTGGTTGCAGTCATTATGGCGTGAGCAAACCACTATACAGTCTGTGGTTAAAACAAGGAAGTGAAGCATTGTGGTTTAAAAGTGCCAAAGCACGTTTGGGACGGGCGGGAGGGGAGGTGGATGGCTTCATCACACACAGGACTTTCTCCGTGTCACACAGGTGGCGAATATACCGGGTATGGGTTCACGGTGGGCGGTTGAAAATTTTTAACATATCACCCAACCCTAGTAGGGTCGTTTTGTTGCCTAAACCTACCAAAGTAGGTCATTAATGACATGTTTAAAACCGCAACTGCCATGTGTTTAAAATGGGTGGAAAACAGCTGTTTCACTCGGTTAAATACAACTTAGGTCATATTTCGTATGATGTCATACGAACTGTTGTGCCTACATTTTCATAAGATATCATACAAACCCGTTCATGAGAATGCGTAGAATGCGTATTCATATCGGCACCCAATTGTAGTCCATTTACAACATTTTACTGTCATGGCTCCATTTTTCTGGATGGACTGCAGGAGCATTTCATAGTCTTCCTATCAGTAAAAGGGAATTAGACAGCAATTTTGGGGGAGTTTGGTGCATATTACTTGTAATTGAATTACTCCTCCAATCCCTTTAGGCGTCCCCCCATTTGAACATTAGGCAAGACTACTTGTGTCACAGTCAGAGGCCCTCCCTCAGCGGATAGGACGACGCTTATTCAATAAAGCCTGTATTAAAGACGCAGAACTCACACACCCCTAATTGTTTTCACCCTGCTTTAATAAAAGATGTTATTAAAGGGGAAGAACCTCTCTGAGTTACTGGCTTCTCTGGAGAGACTTGGCTATGTTTGCATTTCGCCAAGATGGTGGAGATTACCTCGGAGGGCTCTTTTTAACTGAAAGCCTAGAGACAATATTCCAATTATGGAAAACACATAGGAGGAAAGGGAGCTGGGACAAAATATGACCATTTACAAAGGCCCACATTATTAAGGCCACCTTGTGACTAAATGTGATTTCTTATAGGGCATGTGTGAGTGGTAGGGCGGTACAGATAGTATAATATTTACAGGGTTTTCAAAGGCCTGTAGAGAGGCACATTTTGCGTTGGCGTTCTTTGACGCAGCGTGGTGTCACCTTGAGATTGAAACCCTGCTGAGGTGTTACTATAGATCTCAGTGTGTATGTCCATTTGATAGAGCCATTTCTTGCTCTTTGGAAGGTTATTCTTTATTCTATGTGAACAAGGAATAAGTCCAGGATCTCTGCTTTTAGCCAGCAGTATAAACAAAATCCTCTTTTAAACATCCATTCAAAGGCTTTAGGAGGATATCATGAATATACAGCAGCACAGTCACATCCCAGTGGACATAAAGTCAACACAGACCTTAAACCACTGCCAAACCGAACCAGGGTTGTTTCTGTATGTGTGTGTGGTAGGTTTGGCTTTTGGCTGGCAAAGGTCGCGGCATGTCTCCCATCAGGTCATGGCGTGTCTCCCATCAGAGGATGAAGAAAGGGAAAACAAACAGAAAGAGAGAAAAATGAGGAGGGGACCCAGAGAGCATTAGTGGACAGAGGGAGGAATAATAGTTTTTTCTGGATGTTTATTTGAACATGGCACAGAAGAGAAGGAGGTCACTGTGGGATTTAAGGGTGGGGAGTAATACAGTCAAGATGTAGTCAAAGCCCCCCTGCTGACTCAGGTCACCTTACCTCAGAAAGGCCCCTAGAACTGAAATAGGAGGACACTATTTGTCTATTCACCCACACGGGAGGAAGCTGGCCTGCCACAATACATTATCATGTGGGGTTTGTGTAGTATGTGGTTTAATTGATGGCTTACGTTATTGTATTAATAGCAAGTCTTAGAGAGGTCACTTGTATATTCATTTTAGAAAGCTACTCTTGGAGGATGATGAAACAAAAAACGATCATGGAGTTCTTTTGCCATCCTAGCAGCGATGCTCTATAGATGGCAATGTTGGTCTGTCAGTCGGTCCACCACTTTAGCCCCGACTGAAATATCTCTGCAACCATTGGATGGATTGTCATAAAATGTTGTACTTCTGACTTTTCGTCTAGCACCACCAGCAGGTTAAAATTTTACTCATCCTGCAAATTATCTCAACATGAATTATCACAATTTATTTTTTACAGTTATTAACCGGTCCGGCCAAATGGCTAGTGAATGTTCAAAATCTACCAGCCACTCAATAGATTACCATTGTTTTTTGGCTAGTAAGTGAAGCAAATGTACTAGCCACTTGCATATTTTACGAGCCATTGGCTAGTAAATGGTGCAAATGTTGGACCCTGTAACTTGGTACATCATACTCCAGTTAAAGATTTGAGATAGGGATGCCTAGATTGTAGTTGTAATACAATTGTTTTCCAGTGAACAACCATTTAAAACGACAATAACCGGTGACTCTAGGCTGCAGTTGTTTTTTATTCAGTTGCCCTCATGATGACATCATTGTGACATATTTCTCTAAATCTCACAGCACAACTGGCATAGTTTATTATTTTTTTGTCCCTTTCAACGTTTCCCTTTGGAAATGACCCTTTCCTGGCTTTGCTGTATTGTGCTCGAGGCTCACATTGAACTTTTGAAAACTGTGACCAGAAACTTAGCGGCCATGTGTGCGGTGCCAAAATCTCTAACCTAGTTTGTAGAACAACATAAACATTTACACCTCTTAAAAGATGTTCTGTGTGCTTAGAGGAATTCCAGCAGAGACTCCTTTTAAGGGATGCACAAGTGAAACCCACAGAGACCAGCAACCTCTTAACACATCATGATTGTGAAGGGCAGGTCTTTATCCATCTATCTGGGCTTCCTAAAGGACCAAGTCATTTAGTCATTGTTAGGGGATTTAGGCCTAATCACAGGACTGATCTAATAATCTAAGATCAATAAATACGTGTGTCAGTTCCTTGTGGCATCTCCTGAATTTTAGGATAGAGACATTTTGCAGAATTATCTAATTCCCAACTACTATTCAGATCAATTTATTTTCATGTTAACTGCCTCCTTAACTAGTGCTAAATGCATTTGAAAATGTATTAAACTACATCTGACTAATCAATTAGTTGATAAAAAAAAAGTGGGGGTTTTTTTCTGGCAGAAAAGCGCTGGCAGGGTGCTTCATCCCAGCATCTCATCAAAAAAAGTGCTGGCTGTAGGTTTTGTTTCAATGATAACGACATTAACATTAGCTAGTTAGCTTAATGCTAAGTGATTAATGTTACACAGCTAATAACATGCTTTCAACACACACAGTGATAAAAGCACAACACTCACCCGCACTCCCACAAATGAGCTTTTCTGTCTTGTGTGACCAGCGCCTTTCTGAAAAGTTCAGAGATTTTCAACTTAAAGTGCTCAAAGCGGCCGCACGAAAAAAAAAGGCGGTGTGCTCTGGAAAAAAAAACACTGGGTCCAGTGCCTTTTCCCTCAGTGGCTGCATACGTACTCCTCATTGGGATCAATTGAAAAAAGACACTGGCACTCACACACACAGGCCCTTATATGTCATTGTAAGTTGAGCATCTTTGGATTTTGGTCAAAACAAAAAAAAACATGAGCATTATTTTGGACTAAATGATGAATCGATTAATTGAGAAAACAACGGCAAATTCATCAATAATGAAAAAACTTGTTATTGGCTCATGATCATGCACTGAAGTCTTAAGAACACGCCTGTAATGCAGCATCTCGCCTAATGATGTTAAATTGTGTTCAGACTAATTGTGGAAACCAATGTTGTTTTTTAGTTATGTGGACATTACTGTTGACATTTACAGTACTGTTTTTAAAAATGTCCATAAATAGATATGATGAGAACCTGTATTTGAAAACAGGTCCACACTTGATGTGGACCTTGTTGTTATGGACTTGCTGTTTTGTGAATACTTTTGATGACGATATGTCTCATAACCTACACAGAGATTTGCATTGCTAATGACCTGCTTGTTTGTTTTCTTGTGTGGTTAGCTTTTGATGTGATGATGAACACATTTCTTGCCCTTTTCTTTTTTTGTTTGCTGTTGTAGCCATTTTCCAGAAGTAGTGGAGAGAACAAGCAGGGTGATGTGTTAATGAATGAAGAACCAGTGCACTCAGTTGAGTCTTCCTCGGCATTTACATTCTTCATTTCGTTGTTTGCTTCCTCTGTTTGCTTGTTTACCTGTGTTTAAATTGGAAACATGGTGCTGAATATGTATCAGGGGTATCCAGGCCATGTTGTTCATGTAACATTAGCTACACGCAGTGAATATATAGCATGTATGTTCTCGTATCAAATGCACATGGCGCTACACGTGTGTTTGGATGCACATGCTCATTCTGCTAAAGGTGTGATGTTCTTAATGTAGCACAGAAAATGTGTGACACATACAGTATCTCTCATGTTGTCATTTTTATAAACTGGTAAAAAAAAATCTATCATTTGGAGGACACGGCCTTGGAGGTGTCAGGGGTTGATGTGAGGAGCAGGAGAGTGTTTTATTGGGATGACCAGTCATTTGTGTTGGACCAGGGCAGAAATGAATTGCTCATTCTGCTTTATTGAACAGACAGCACTCCTGCTTGGGAAATCAATTGATTCCATAAATTCAGATTGAATTGAATAATGAATAAAAAATATAATAAAATAATATTAACAGCCTCATGGTTGTAGGGCTGTTGCGATAACCGTAATATTGACAAGCCAACCGCAGAGGACGGCAAGCAAAAACCATGTTCACATTTTTTCTTTTTTTCCTGAGGCTAGACCCGTTTTGTTTTACAGACACAATGTTAAATAAATTCATGATGAAAACAAGAGTTAAGAGTGTAATTTACAGGTAAACAAAAGGGGCATTTAACATTTAATGATTGAATCGCTCTGTCTAAAGGTTGCTTCAAAGCAGCAGGGATAAGGAGTCGGGCTCCGGTTTGTTTTTTCCTTGTCCTGGTGATCGGCACATCTGAGTGATGCCGTCAAATGTGTGTTAGCAGGTTAGGTGTGTTTCCATTCACAGAGCCTACAACAGTGGAGCAACACGGACACACCGTCCTTTTCTCAGGGCCAGTCCACATGTATCTGGATATTTTTGTATACAGATATTTTCTTCTCCGTTTTGGCCTCTCACCCACATGTAAACAGAGTTTTACATCACTAAAACGGATATAATTTAAAATGCTTTCTAAAGTGAATATTTTCCAAAACTCTGTACTGTGGATATGTTAGATTTTGGGAAATGATTACATCATCTCCTCAATTCGCACATGCCCATTGTTGCTTTGTGTAATGAGGATGCGCCTGAAACATGGCTCCATGGCCGGCACAGCTTGTTCCCTGTAAGCAGTACACTACAGCAACTTCACCTTATCGTCCGTCCACATGAGTCACATGTTGGTTTTGCCACAGCATCTTGGACCGTGTACCAGCAAGATAAAGAAATAATTAGCTTCTATTGTTTTACTATTGCTTGATTTGTTACTACCACCTGTTTTCTTCTCTGGTGTTTGATGCGTTGTTGATTTAGCCTTTATCGCCTTATTTCTGTTCTAATGTGGACGGAGATATTTATTGACACGGATGTCGTGTGGATGGATTTTTAATTTTTTTTTAAACCAAGGAGAAAAATATCCAGACAGGGCCTTATACACAACTCTCTCTCTCTCTGTTTCTGTTGGCCAGGAATCCGCAGGCGGGTCTTCCAGCTCGGTCGTTTCATTTGCGCGTGCCATAGTGTGACCTCAGAATATTTGCTAATGGCCGACAGCTGAAAGCTACAATTTGGTTCCGCATTATATGCTTCAATCTACATACCATGTAGAAATGCAATAATACCGCCTATTTGTGCTACAGCCCTATACATGGTTGGTCATATCAACAGCACATTTATTCACAGAAAGCCACACCTGGCTGAGAGGCTCTGTGCAACTCAAGCAGCACTCAAATACGTGAAGAGTTTCCAAACAGCAACTGGTTGATAGTAAGTGAAACTGGGTGTGTGTACTTTGATGTCTGAGCTTCCAAAGGGGCGTGGGAATATTCTCCACAGGCACGAGGCAGATAGCTCCACAGGGAATATCACTAGGTTGCTTAATTGAACCTTGCTATTTATGGTAGCAGCTTCACCTCCCTGGATTCAGCGAGCAGCGCTACAGGAAACAAGTGTGCTTTCCCAGGGGGAACAACAGAAAAAAGGAGGGATTCATTACACAGTGCAGGCATCAGGAAATACCCAGCTCCTCCGTGCCTATTGTATTATTCAGTGATGTAAAACCTGTGGGGTTTATGAGAGCATTACACTAAGATTACAGAGACAACCCTGAGTCCGTCATGAGGACGGCAACGAAGATTAAAAAAAAAAAACTTTGAGGCAGATTTGCAGATTGCCAGATCTCGCACACAGCTGTGTCCAACCAAGAAGGAAAACATAGAGGAGGGAAACAGAGACATGAAATGCATGCCATATGTAGGTCACTGAGCACCTGCATGGTTTAAAAGCTAATAATCTACATCACACACAATCTTACACACACAGACCCGCTCGTGTACTGCTAGGCTCCAGTGTGTCAGAGTTGTGTCCCATTTCTCACAACGACCAAATAAATAATATGTAGTTATCACTGGTTCCGTTGGTACCAGAGAGTATGAGAAGACCTTAGAGGCCATTCAAGGAGACAAGGACACAGACAGGATGAGGGAAGGATGTGTCAGACAGACTGGAGGAAAGATGGGAAACACCGCTCTCATAACACACTGTCAGCACTTCCCCAGCTTTCATCAAGCTCAAATACTTTACTGGACAGTCCGGCTGTTTCTTACTGTTGCCCAGTTAGAAAAAGATGCAACCTTTGCTGAAAGCATACCCAGAAGGAAGCACTTGTTTAATTGATTGCTCAAATATTTAGGAGGGGAGTCAAAATGTCACTACCACTACTATAAAAAACACCAAGTTTGCAGGACTTAGGCTGCGTGAGGTTTCAGGTTGATTTGAATGTGGATAGTGGGTTTAGCCTGCGGCGGTGGGGACCGCAGGGGGATGCAGACTTGTCAGTCCGTTTTGAGGCACTGTGTGAGAGTACTGTACAGTAAACCCTAAACATCCCTGCCTCTATTGCTGCCACAAAAAAAGGTTTCAAAAAAACTATTAGGGCAAAAAACGAAACACAGGCAATTAACTGCCCAGGAGTTTGTGTAACAGCTCCAGGATAAAGCACAGCCCTGCACCTCTTTTCTTTCTTTTTTTTTCTCTCCATCGCTGCTGTGAAATGAAGCCGCCTTCAGGTGCGGTCGGAAATGTCGAGATCATAAAAACGTTCTGACGGAAAACAATAATTGTGAGATATAAAGTACTTGTGTTACTTAAGTACACAACAGGACGTCACACAAATGAGCCAAAGCTCAAAGAGAATAATTTTATTATCAGAGAATATTGTCACAAATGGAAAATAATAGCCTGTTCACATGTGGGAGGCTGTAATACACTACAATAACTGTCGTGTTGTTTGTTGTTGTTTTTCAGTCAGAAGTCATAGTTTTTTCCGTTTGCTAGTTTGGGTTATAATGTAGCAGTCTTTGTGAGTGTGTTTTCCTGGACAGCTGTTCCCATGGCAGACCTCTCAAGCTTTTTATGTCTACGTCAAGCTCACTTAGGCACCTAATCTGCACTAATACTCTCCGAATTAAGGAGGAGCACAGGGACAGGCGGTAAACTCCATTAGCTGTGCCAGACTAGGAAAACTGAGTGCTGCATTTAATGGAAAGTCATAGTACTAAATTAATCACCTGGAATAATTTATTGTCAACTTTGGATTCTATTTCAACACGGCCTATTCTGATATTTGGGCGTACTTGGCCTAGTTAGATTTAGTATGAAGTTACACAGTGCATGCTGTATATTTCAAACTCAAACCCAGAAGTAAGCGCTGACTTGCCTCACATACACAAGCTTTTGTCAGAAACAGTAAAAAGCATATTTCTAGTTTCTATATGCATTAAGTTAACTGACAGGGAATCTTATTGAAGCACCATTGTGTAAACATGGATTCAGTCGTATTTCCATCTTTCAGTCAGTCACTTTTCATCAGAAGACGGTTTGCATTCGTACAAGGAGCTCTCAGAAACACTGGCAGTTGAAAAGCATTTCTCCTCTGCTCACACAGCTTTTAATTCTGCCAGAAGTGTGTGCTGCTTCTCTGCATGTAGCACTGTGTAGAGGAAGCTAAATAGGTGACGGGCTTGTGACAGGATTGGTGCTGTTTTGACTGTCACACTTCTGAAAAAGGAGTGCAGATTCTCTGCTGTGCTCCTTTGCAATTCTTTTTTTAAAGTTCTCAGACGCTACTTTTTTTTTAGGTTGTCAAGAACTTTTTCATTTAGTTATGTAGAGCTAAAATTATTCCACCTGGGACCAAACTTTGTTGTTTGCTGCTGTAGCACGGTACAGAATAAATTACGTCTTGAGATGCAAAGCCAAATCAAATATTTATTGAAATTAACGTTAGCAATCAGGACAAATAAAGGGCTGTCCTCAACTGTTGTACTGTTGAGCTATATTTCCCTAGAAGTAGCGTCAAATGATATGGGGCCCGACTGATATGGGATTTTTGAGACCGATTTTAGAGGGGGGAAATCCAACCATTACCGATATGGCGGCCAATATTGTGAATTTTTGAGCTGGAATGGAAATTTTCTGTGTGGATTGTGGACCAATTTTGCACTGATATGACTGTAAAAGTAAAGGTTTTCTTGATGTTATTATTATTATTCTTGATGTATATTATTAAATGACGTTATTAAAGAATATTTAACATTATTATGTATTATTATACATTACACATCCAATGTATTACATTGTCAAACAATTCTAGAAAACACTGAGAAAATAAAGAATAAATAAAAAATAATATAAATAGCTAAATATTACTGTATGTTCAGTATCAGTCAGTTGCTGACCATTTAAATAAAGAATACATGAAACTAAATTAGCCAAATAAACATCTGTGTTCAGTATCAGTCAATTGCCATACAGAGTTTTGCTCCTGGATGTTTGCATGGAAGGCTGCTTAAAACCAAGTTTTCTAACTGAAGAGTTATCTTCATACTTATTATTTGTCACAAACAAAATTCATCCCCACATTAGTGTAGAATTGATCACAATGAGCCCATAAATAAGGACTGTGAAAATTATTTTACAAGGTTAAATTCCACATTGTATCTGACACAAGAATAGGAAAGTCTGAGCATGAGCTTCAAACGTAAACTTTCCAAGCATCTTCCTGAGGGTGGATCTTTTATTGTCAAGCGTAAGTGTGACCTACTTTTAACCTCCATGCAGTCTGTCGGCAGCAGCTAAAAACAAGCTGTCGTCTTGTCATGATCTCCAGAAAGACCGTGGGCTAATCTTCTTACCCTGTCTGCTCGAGCAGGTGACCCTAGACACTGCTGTGGATCCAGATGACAGTTGGTGGAGGTCAGGTTATCCTCGTTTGAGCAGTTTTTTTCAATGAGAGGCCCATGAACATTTTCCACCACTAATTGGTAGCAGACTACACCTACATACATTCACTATTCAGGGTCCCCCTGTGGTATTTTTCTCTCTTTGTGGTTGTTTTTTTGTGTTTTTGTAGTCATTTTTTGTCTCTTTGTGGTTGTTTTTTATGTCTCTGTGGTTGTTTTTTATGTCTCTGTGGTTGTTTTTTGTCTCATTGTGGTGGTCATTTTTTGTCTCTTTGTGGTTGTTTTTTGTCTCTTTGTGGTTGTTTTTTTGTCTATTTGTAGTCATTTTTTGTCTCTTTGTGGTTGTTTTTTGTCTCTTGTGGTGGTCATTTATTGTCTCTGTAGTCATTTTTGTCTGCGTGTGGTCATTTTTTGTCTCTGTGGTTGTGTGTTGTCTTTTTGTGGCCATTTTTTGTCTCTTTTGTAGTTGTTTTTTGTCTCCTTGTGGTCATTGTTGTCTCTTTGTGGTTGTTTTTTTTGTCTTTGTAGCTATTTTTTGTGTCTGTGGTTATTTTTAGTCTCTTTGTGGTTGTTTTTTGTCTCTTTGTGGTCATTTTTTTGTCTCTGTAGTCATTAGATGGACTGTCCAACAAGAAATGTTAAATCTTCTGGTCCAGGTGGACCTAGGGTTTACCTGTATGGTACGGTTTCTATGGGTTACCAAAGGTACTAAAGTGTTTGGTTGAAACGCGGCTTATGTGTTACACTTTATCATAACCTGGGTCACCTTGATGTTATAATCCATTTCTATACAATGGAGCACTGAGATGTATGAGTGGCCTGTATGCTGCAAGCCATATGTACATGACGGGAGTTATAAATCATTTTATAATTAACTATTACTTCTTTTTAAGATCCAGCCAGGGCTTGGCTGGCAACAGAGGTTGCACTAATGTAGATTAGGCATCCCATAGATTTTCAGTGACACTACAATCTGCACAAGTGACCCTGCATCCAAGAGCCAGACTATCATTTTAGGGCTCTGGATGAGACGTTCCTCAGTTAACATTCATGTGGAAGTGACTTTGTGTGGATTTGTTTGTGGACCATAGGCTGTCAGGATGATTCAGCAGTGCCCCCTCCCAAGGCCCTAGCCCTCCATACCAACACAGATCTTTCTGGGGTGCTTTTGCACCATTAGTCCCACATGGGCAGTAGCATCAGGCTCAGAGAGAGAGAGAGAGAGAAAGAGAGAGA
>JAOVVB010059695.1:0-14397 GCA_028570985.1 Heterobranchus longifilis | reverse complement strand
CACACACACACACACACACACACAGGCGCTTATTGTATTTGACCCCTGGGGAATTAATAGTGTCTTCACTCGAAATCTGTCTTTTGTAGAGCTCACCATTAGTGGCTAATAGTGGTGTTATTTCATAGATGGTGACAACTTGGCAGCACCAGACATAATAAGGGCAGTTATCGCAGGCTATTTACCATGGAGATAGCCTTGGAGCAAGATACAGCATGAACTTGATGCTATCATGGAGACTTAAAAACACATCACTGGACAATAGGAAATATAAAAGTGGGGGTTTTATAGAGAAAATAATCATTTGTACTTGTCAGATATCTTACTTGATTGATGGATTTTACAGTACAATGCACTGTGTGCAATCAAAAAGTAAACTGTGGCTGATTATATGTAGAAATCAATAGTCTATCTAAACATGTAGTCTCAAATGCATTAAAGGTGCATTAGAGTGGAAACAAAAAGCAAGCAAACAGCATGAAACTAAAGCAGCCATTATTCATGATACTGTATGTTTAATGTGTTTCACTTTGCTATTGAAGTGCATTAGCATTTGATGAGTATGGGACTTTTAAGATTAGTATTGGATTGTATGGAAGCTGTTTGATTTTGTGCAAATTATTCATACTAAACATGACATAAAATTCAGTATGCAGTGCGTTTACACTGAATACTATGTGGATTTTGTGTATGTGAAAAATGCCTGGATGTATACTACATTTGGAAGAATATGAGAGTATGGGACGTGGGGTTACTGCACATACTCAACTGTCCCACAATGCATTGCGTCTCTTCTCTTTCTGTGCAATGGCAGACATACACTGTAGTTCCGAACCATGTAACTTTATTGAGTTTTCATATTTTTTAGGCGAGAAAGTAACCCTTTAGATTCCAAATATGTGGTCAGTTTATTCAAGTAACAGCTGTTTGGAAATTTGCTGCCACGTTTTACGGAGATCAGCTGGCTGGATCTCCTGTCATTCATTTGATAGACGGAGGTTTCGAGCCAGGAAAAACACCGTTAATATGTCACTTTATTAAGTTTTGACATAATTTCAGGCGAGAAAATAACCTTTTAGATTCCCAATATGTGGTCAGTTATTTCAAATAACGCTTGTTTAGACATTTTCTACGACATGTTTGGAGCTGTGAGAGGCTGCTGCTGGCTGACCGGTGACAGGCTGAGAGCCGCTGGCTGTGACGGCCGTCAATCATGTGATACAGCTTGAGCAGCATATACAGTGAAAAACGGACTGTTGGAATGTCATACTTAATCGTTCATTTAGGAGGCAGTATATACACATCGAGTATGTAGCAGGCAGGATGTTAGTATGTGATTTCAAACACACCCCCTGGTCACACCAGAAGTGTGGCTGTCGCTGCACAATGTATTCTCAACGGTTCGTATGATATCTTACGAAATATGACCGCTCGATTTACAGTAATGCTGCAAAATAGTGACAGTTAAGTTTAGGCACCAAAATCACTTGGTTAAGGTTAGAAGAAAGATGATGGTTTGGGACGACGGTCCTCCTGGTGAAAGCCTGGTGTTTTTGGACCCATCTACCACCCTGAGCTCCTCCCTATGCGGACGTTGGTGCTCTTATACTACTGACTTACTCTAACATCAAACGCCATTATGGGTCTTGATGAATATGTGGTTTGTATAGGAATTACAGCGCATTACTTTTCGTAGGTATATGTATGAACAGTGAATGAGGACAGCCTGAGCTGAAAAACTGTATTGAATTGAGAAAGGGTGTGGTTTATTGCTTATAAATTCAACTTTTTCACATCTGTGAGAGGAAGCATGTGCAATTTATTATTTCAAAAGTTACACAGTCTCACTTTACGGCAGGATGTTTCCTTACAGGATTAGAGACGGTTGCCTCTGAAGCAGCTGAGAAATACATCCGCCTGTGTCATGTTGGAATTGATTTCAGCGGACAGTGATGTATTCACAAGCTGTGGTCACGGAAGAACCTTCAAAAATATTGGTGGCGAACGAAATTGACCGGCCCGTATCGGATTTTTAATAAAACGCCAAATTACCTTGATGTATTAGCAGATGGAATGGTACATACAGTCATGTCCAACCCAGTACAGTATGTGCCTCTGAATGGGTGTCAGGGAGGATACAAAACAAAAAGGTGTCTGCAGATGACATCCGCCGCTCGGCTATTCTAATTTCAAGGTTCTGGAGGTGCTGGAGATGCTTGGCTAGCGGACGGTGATATTGCTCGTGTGTTGCCGGGGGATGTAACTCCCCCCCACCCCCCAGCCAGATGAGATGTCATCGGATTTATGGTTATGGATTACTTGCAGATTGTGTCACAGTGGCTACAGATGTTGAGTGTCACTGAGGGAGAAGGAAAGAGGGAGAGACCAGAGAAAGGGAGGGAACTGTTACCCAGGGTATACTTGAAGAGATTCACTCCATTTGCACATACTTGTCAGGCTGAATCCCACAGAGTAGGATGCTCATTTTCACTTCATAGCTAACTAACAGGGCATGCAATATAGCTAGTCTGCTCTCAGAGTAGTCTCCTTTTTTTTTTTTTTTTCCAAGCGGCATATAATCTGCAATACGTTTCATTATTTTCAATATTCCTTGGCAATTATCTTTGTTTTAACATTTGATTGTGATGCTTTGTTTGGATTTGAATTCTCATAACGCCGCACTCGCTCCTCTAAATACAATATTCAACATAATTATGTGGAAGCAATATTCGTATTCCAACAACATGCCTGACTGAGGCTTGGGGCCTTGCTTATCCATCATCTGCTTCATTTCATGAAGCTTTAATTAACACAACAAAGGTTCATTGTCCTCCAGATGTCATCCCTCAGTGGATCAGACATGAAAACTGTCAAGAAGTTCGAATCCAAAAGTTTGAAACTGAAAGATGCTGTGACAAACGGCTTATAGCTGTGTAGTATTTGTAAAATGATGTGCATAATATGTCACCCATGTTTTTGATGAATCACCACATAAATGAACAAAAGGGTGCACTTTAAAAGCAATAACAAGCTGTCTCATTTCCTTGAGTGCCTCTTAAAAAATGTCCAACTGACAGTGAGAAGCAGATTTTTGAGGGCTACAATGCGACAAAATGTACCAGCAATTGGTGAAGTCGGGAGTCATTCTTATTTAAACTGTATAAGGACGGTATAGAAACCAAAGCAAGTACTGATTAGGGCTGCCCCCTGAAAGTCGGAGATTTGAATCATCAGTCGCAGATTCTTGAGATTCTTCAAGTCGAGCAGTCGTTTTGTTTTTTTTCATCCGTCAGTGTGCAGTGTACAAAGGGGCTACCTGCTTGAAGGTGTGTCTTCAGTGGCGTGGCTTTTCAGGGCTATGGCTGTGTATTTTGTCTGTGTTTGTGTCTGTATTCTAAAAAGTATTCTTCATGTCACAGAAACCACTGAGTACTCTACTGTCCGTGATGTGTCGGTGCTCTGCGCAGAAAACCCGTATGTATCCCGTTATTTTGTTAATTAAAAATGTTTTATTGTGAAGCCACAACATCAGAAAATGATGGCTCTTCCTCAGCACACTACAACAACTACAGCTGAAAACGAAAATGAAAAAAGAGCAGCTATCAGGAAGAAAAAGCAGCGACACAGGAGACTCCAAACCAGAGATTCAGTTAGACGCTACAAAACACACAAGACTTTTAAATATGCCTTTTTCTCTGCTCACATGAGAGCATTCGCAACACACTGAGGAGGGGGCGGAGCTACGTGCAGCTGTAGACCTGCGTCCCATCCCAGCGCGAGTCTGTGAATTTACAACCTACAGCAACTTAATACGATGTAGTCTCCTTGTGTCGGCAAAAAAATGTTGTTGCACATCATTAGCTTCATTAGCATGCATTAGCTTGGAGGGCTAACTTGGCTTGTTTACTATATTATACACAGCACAGAATGAATAGTCGAATCTTCGCATTGAACAGACAAATCTGATTCGACTGACAAAATTCTGAGTTGAGTACATCCCTAGTACTGATCCATGATGGAAAAATCTGGTTTGAAAGACATTAATAAAACATGTAAGTACTCTGCAGACATGATTTGGATGGGATCCTCTTAGCTGAAAATGTATTGGATGTGTACCCAGTTTGTATGTTTTTCCACCACCTCCTCAGCATCTATTGGTCATGTCTGACATACCAAAGCCAGCACAGGCCAAAGGGCCAATCTCATATTCCTGTCACTGAGGCTAAAGGGAGCCAACCCAGAGAACAGCTGGTCAGGCTGAGTGGAAATTGACATAACAGATGAACTAACATTTGGCTTTTGGAACGGTAAGCCTGGCCTGACATTTAGTGACATTTGCCTTGCCACAGAGATGCATTTGGAGGGTCGGAACTAGAAAAAAAAGGGGTAGAGGAGTATAATTGTGGGCTGACCATTCATTGTGGACCTATTATCTCTAGACAGTACAGTGGACAATGAGTAATGTTAAATGAAGACATGTAACTTATTTCTAAATTTCTCTTTCACACAGGCTGCCCCCTTTAATGGAGCTCTAATGGAACCAAAAATTAAATATGCAGTATGTGCTTTACCAAACAGGATCTTATTCAACTCTATGAGGGATGAAATTAGAAAATGGCAGCACTCTTGCCACTCTTCATTGCGTTTTGTTAAGTGACATCATGTGACAGCATAGCCTAAAAATTGTTACACTGGAAGACTGCAAATGACTCATGCCTCCTAGCTTCGACAGCATGTTTTAATTGCATTTGTTTGAGCCCCTTGTGATTTAAGCTGCACTAGTCAATGTGTTCGCTGATAGCTCTACGGAGCATTTTAGCATCTTTCAGCTCATCGTCCTCTTTTCTAGCCAGTAGTAAAAAAGTCAGCGTGGAGGGCAAATGCAATCTCGGATACCCATCGGCTATCGACGATTTAGCTTTTCATTAGCTTTTTAAAAATAAATGTATTTCCATTCTAAATCGTCATTTACTGTATGCATGCTAAATCATCGTCAAGACTGATAGCCGATGGGTTCAGAGATTGCAATAATGATTGCAAGCTAATCAGACTGTAATGACCGCTGCACGGAGGAGGGAGTCTTGGCCCGGATATCCGTTGTTCAGTTATTCGAAACCCCTCCAAAATATTGGCCATTGCCCCCAAAGGCTTCATCAGACCAATAGTCGATGAGATTGCACTGCCTCTAATGGGCCGACAAAATCAATTATTGCAGGTTGGAAGTTATGCTACTGCATCCTGAGTTTCCACACTATACTAGAGAGAAGTGTAGACTGGGAATACCAGAGCAGTCAATCATTGTTTTACCACCTCACACTGACTATACATTTGAGAAGGCAAAGCATAAGTGATGAGTACGATTTGCACTTTATTTCCCATATGGCAGGGCAGATGAAAATAAAACTAAGCTGACAGAATTCATGTTACAATAACCTAGTTGTAACTTTATTGTATATGCTCCATCCCATTTTTTGTCTCTTTATTAAAGCGTATGAAAACAGGGCATCAAAGCAGCTGAATTTTTAAAAAAGACTCAAGGTTTTACTGAGAGCATCACATTGATTCTTATCCCCTCTCGCATCTCAAAATCAAAGTGTAAACTTGATGGAATGATGCATCTTGATGAAAGAAACATGAAAGTTGTGAAAATGACGACATGACACTAAATTGACAAGGCCGTCCATTCCGATGTCTAGACGGGGTAAATCTTCACTAGATTACGGTCCAGGCTTATATTCACTTGAGTTTTCAGCTCCATATGCCTCAAATCAATAATTCCCTGTCTAGCTTTGAGTTGGGGGAGATGTTCCAGGTTGCACTTTCATCGTTTTCTCATCTGACCTTTAGAGCAGGAGACATCATGCTTGAGAAAATATTCTGCAAATCGACAAAAGGCGGCTTTTTTTTTTTAAATAACCCTTCGTTCAGTATCAGACGCTATTTTTCTCCCATTACCTTACCCCCACTCTTTGGCACTTTTTTTTTGCTTTATCTCACAGAGACTTGTCATATATCCTTGAGGCTTCATGTACACCACAAACCCAGGAAAAGCTCAGATCTCATAGGAAACTAGAGGCATTATTCTACATTTTGCAAACGCTTGAATCTTAAAAGCCCTGGTGTGTCCTCAGTCTTTGTAATCAGCGTAATAAACACGATTTAATCATTGATCTAAGATTTCAGCTAAGAGTTAAAGCATCCTTTGTGTTCATTATTTAACAGGTGAAAGTAATCAAGCAGTAAAACTCCTTTGATAACGTGATGATGAATAATAAAGCATCAGAGAATTCACAAGAAAGACGCTCTCAATTACTACAACCGCTTTCGAGAAACATAAAAAGCTCTTTAATTTCTTCTATGAAAAGGAAACACAAACCTAAAGAAGTCATGTTAGGATTTTTTTTTTTACCAAAACAGCCTCGTGCGTTTTAGACTAGTTCAATAAATTCGGATAAATCGCCAAATAAAACACTGAGCGTTGAACATTACGGTAAGTCAGGTGATTCCTCCCCACCGGTTCGCTCTTGTGCACTTATTCCACATCTCCATTATGAGTTTATCTCTTGCTGGCAGAGGTTGCCGTGTCACTCTGGTATGCACAGATCCATTGCAGGAGAACAAATTAAGCTTGACAAGAACACAGAGAGCTCCTCTGAATAAAGCATCTTTATTCTAACACTGGGTGTAAAACCAGCCGGGATAAATATACTTCCACGTATGTCGCTCTGTGCTTTCTTTAAATGATGAATACTGTTTTGAGATCCGTTTCAGGTTCAATTTCAAATCAATTATGTTTGTGAATAGACGTCTGGGCGATTTCACAGGCTACATTGTCTAGTGCCACCAGGAAATGTAGGAATTGCCTTTCACGCTCTTGAGTCATAAGACATTCCAAAGTGTAGCATCAATCCAACGTGAGCGCTTCTGCAGCGGCTCATCCATCATAACCCCCTCTAATCAATATTAAAACATACATCACGCAAACTTTATTACGGCCAATTTCATCTAGCTTAATAGAATCCGGGACGCTCGTTTTTCAGGCGATGGCGACAAAAAAGCAAACACAACAAACGAGCATTAGGAGCATTGCTCTCAGTGTTCAGCCGTTTGCATGCAGATGTTTGAATTTAATATAGTTTGTGTCAGATCTTGGCAGACAATCTTTCTTTCTTTTTTTTTTTTTCTGCATACGTTTCCAGTGCCAATTTTGTAAATGAACACGATGGTGGAAAAAAAATATTTTTGTCAAATTCTTCTTTCAGCATGAACACGAGACTAAACATCCGGAGAGCAAACCTCCGCCAAGGCCACGGCCTATCTGGCAATGTGAACAAAAGCGAAAAAGAATTCATGTATTCACCCTGTGATTCAGATCTGCTCCAACATTTAATGGCTTCTTCCTTGGCCTTTGGTAATCCTGCTGACAAACAAATCTGAACCGAAAACAAAACCTCCTTGGCAGAGGGAATAAAAGGCAACCTTTGAAATCGAAAAACTGTGACAAACTGTATTACAGTGTTCATCAACAAATAATAACGAAACAGAAATGTGAAAGATGGATCGCTAGACTAATGAATCATAGTGCAGTCTTAGAAGATGCGGAACAATTAATGTCATCCTAAAATATGACAAAAGCTTATACACGTTTTTGTCAAGACGAATCCAAATTCAAATCCGGATGCCAAAACGCATGCTGTGTTTCCATATGTACGCGTGCGGTACAAACAGGGACATGTGTTTTATGCAATAGCTGGAGCAGATTTACCCACAGTGCAGCACCATTAAAGTTCAGTGGTTTAATCAGGGTTTGTCAGGTATCACTTTGATGGTGGGCACCACAGATGAAATACTTGCCAGCCACTGTGTGACACCTCACAGCTGGATAACACCCTGCAGTCAGCGCTGTGGATTGAACCTGCTACTTCATGTTTAATTTGTCAGCTTCGCTGCCCGTGTGCCAACATGCTCGCATCGAGTTTTGGTGGAAAATACCCACACATGTATATGAATTGCAGGAGTTTCTTTTTTTAATTTTTTTTTTGTGCTAAACTTAGATCTTAAGATGGCAAATGCATGCAACACTACTCCATTAATGAGCTCAACTTACATTAAAGCAGTTGATCTGTCAAAGTAGATGTTCATTTGTGATCATTTTGTACTAAAAGACAAGAGATGAGAATAGGAGGAGGCTGTTGTGGAGGTTTTCTGAGAGGAGCTGCTAATGAAGAGACTGACTTTTATCTGTAAACCCTGACAGGCAATATCAGTACCAATATTATGCTTAATAAAGCCAAGTTGTAATGTTTTTGTGCTTTTAACCTAGTAGGATTATTTAAGATAATAATAGTCCACACTCTATATTAACTGTAACAGACTTTCACTTAAGACAAGTGAGAGGGGGTATTGCATTCTAGTTAGCAGTCCTCCTTTTGGATTTAAGCTGATAATATGATTGGAAATGTGAATTACGGTGAGTGTTTCTGCCTTTTAGAATGACATTAAAGCTGCATTAGAACAGCTCATGATGTAAAAATGCCACGTTGTGCAACAGAGTAGCAACAGATTAGCCAAAAAGGCAGCTTTTCTGATGCCTTACACTGAGCTGGAGGAATGGAAAAAAAAAAAAAAAAAAAAGACATGGCAGAGAGTTTGCAACCCACCACCAACAGTGAAGATATTTAGATCAGTGTCTCTCAAACCCATGATCAATGATATCTGCTGAGGGATGTCTACCCACATTCTGCTCAAATGCTGGAGAATGTCACGAAAACAAGGATTTATTTGGCCTGCTGAGAGCAGAGAGGCATAGTACCAGCTGGGTAAACCATGAGACTGCAAGTGCAGAGAAAGAAAAGGAATTATAAGACAAGAAAAAAAAAAAAAAAAGGAAAAAGGTGATGAAGTGTCAATATCCTGTACCATGCAGGTACATTTCTGGAGCAGAGAATGCTCAGTTTGCCTTCATATTAATAAAAAGAAAAGTACTCAGACGACATCTCAGCCTCAGTTATGATCACTAAATGTTGGCAATACAACAGTTCTTAAAGGGGAGGTGTTTACCAGACCTCTGTAGCCTGGTCCTCATGTCTCTTGTCATCAAGTGACAGAGTAGTGAATAGAAAAGGAATAACAGTTCCATCAGTCCCAGCAATTAATTATCATCCACATCCCAAGAAAACAAAACAACCTACGCTGCAAAACATTTCTGACTTAAGACTCTTTGGTGACTAAAGCCAAGTGTTATGCAACATGTCTCAGTGGGGAAATTGCAAGAGGAGTGTTAAGGAAGTCCAAGTCAAAGTTGAGTCTCCTCAAAGAACCCTGAAGAAGAACTGTGGGAGTAAGGGAGGACGAGTGTGGCTTTTGGACACAAATCATTTGTGAAGAGGGGCATTCGGTTTTAGACGCAAGGTCGTCCCCTGATGCTTCCAACCCTGGTTACTCATGCCTTAAGAATGTTTGTGTGTGTGTGTGTGTGTGTGTGTGTGTGTGGTAGGGGGGGTGATGAGTGTATGTTTTTGTGTGTGTGTCAGTTTGGTTACTCATGGGACCAGAGGTTCTTCCAGAGACAGACAGCGTTAACTTCAGCAGACACACTTAGACACGCACACACGCAGTCGCACAGACACAGATTAATCTCTGTCAGGACTGGCAGGGCCCTGGGACACTTTGGAACTAGATTGTGGGTGGAAGGACAGAGGAGGACACGTAGACAGAACTCACCAACACGGCATGTTCAACTATCATTATTTAACTATGCTAAAAAATGGTTAAGATTGTGTGATATATATACTTTAGCACCATTTTTTTTTTTTTGCCTATGTCCAGAACTTAGAATCTGCCCACTACATTGAGTTAATTGATTCGCCTGGCGTCGTGACATAAAAACTGCAGCCAATGAACACTGCGGGGGGGGGGGGACTAATGATTAGCCAATCAGTGCTGTTGTCAAGCTGTGTGTTTACAACATAGAGACAGCATGTCTTCTCAATATCACCAACATCCTAGTTTGTTATTACTTCGCTCCAGTGGTCTACTGGCCATCTGGCACACTGTGGGTCGGTGGACTATCGAAAAATCCATAAAGTTTTTAAATTACTGGCTGTGTGTCTCTTAACGTTTACCTTGCGTGCGTGCCGTGGTTGCGTCATAGGTTCCGCCGTAGTCGACTAACACAAAAAAAAAGGATCAAAATTGATGCAGAAGAACCGGAGATATTGTCTTTTTTTTTTTTATTCCAAGCATTCTTCTTTCTTGACGCCTACTTTGCCCACAATGAAACTCAACCGCTGACAGTGTTGCACAGCTGCATTTTCCGCCAACTTTGGTTTCTGCAGGGATGTGTTTTCATTTGCATCCTGCACAAGGTCAGTCTGAAATTATTCTGTTTTGGTCCAAATTATTTTTTAGCAAGCTTAAACATTCACAAACATCTCTCCTCCCACAGAATGTCTCTACATAAATGCCGTCTCCTGGCGACTTTTAAGAGGTTAGGACTCCTCTGGAGCTCTCCTAAATGTTGGCAGAGATAGCAGTAATTTCCTAGGTTAAGAAAGGTCATCAAATGCTTCGACTCCTATAAAGCTAGGACCAAAAATGTAACCAGTCTGAGAATATTTGGACCGCTGGGACTGATTTCCTACTATGAGATGCTTGGTAAATACAGCCTCTGGGCTAACTTTATATTCTGCAATCAAAACTTACACATCGTGGGTATTTCACAGGGTGATTTTGGCATTTGTAATACAGAAATATTTAAAATTGACTTAGGCCTTGCTTAAAAATGTACAGTTCATACACTCAGTGTCAAATAATGTAGAAAATGTCTATGTCATGCAGTATATGATCACTCTATTTTACTCCAGGATATAAACACACATTCTATATCAAAGAAATACATCACATATGGACTTTGCACCCTTTATCTCGACCTCTGACTGGGTATTTGAATACATTTACCCAGCATATATGCTCTGTTGAATTTACATATGGAGCAGATAGTAGTTTTCCATCTGTAAGCCTCCCAGCTAACCAGTACAGTGATCCACAGAGTAGGAACTGGAACAACACAAGCTGTATATGGTAGGGCTCAGTACACCACCGCGAGGCTTTAATAATGTGTCATCTCTCTCTTAAAGCCTAAGAGTGTGAGCTTTACCATGTGTGCCTGCGCGCACGTGTGTACACGGCTTTGCTGCTCTTACTGCAAGACGACTGGTGATTCCACTTTTATGCTTCCTGCAGCAACACTTCAACACACCGAAGTGACAGAACTCACAGAAAGTGAGTGCATGTCTATAAACCAAGTGTTTGTTTGGGCCTGGAGTTAGAACAGAGCTGGTGCAGCTAAGGTACTTTGATTCTGCCCTTGACCCAAGTCAATCTGCCATGTCTAGTTCTCAAATTAAGCACATGATGGCTGTGTCGGCCCAGCCCACGCACCTTCTGGCCACATGAACATCCAGACATCCTTTCCTACCAACAGTTGCTACTAATTAGCTAAACTGATTGGCAGTGTCTATGTTGCTTAAAGTAATCATTCCTTTGGGGTGATAGACAATGAGTATGATTTAATATCCTGTCGTTGTGTGTCTGTAGCGGTCGCAGTAGTATTTGCTTGTTGTGAAATAGGATATCACATGACATTCTGGATGAGTCATCTGTTTTTTTCTGTAATTACTGTCACTTTGTTAAACAGACCAGAGCTAGTTTGCACCACATGACAATTATGAACCACAGCCTCAAATGTTGTGAGTAGCTGCGGTATTTTATGGACAAACTGACACCTACACTGTGCATTTACTACCGCCTGACATCTTTACTGTTTATTTCTTTTCTGCTCACCGGTCTGCTCTCAGCCACCCTCTCTCTCTGTGCAGCGTGCGCCGAGTGAAACTTCCCCTGGTATCACGTACTGTCACTCTGTCAGATGTTTTTTTTTTTTAGCCCCTGTAAGCCTGTGCATTAAAACGGTG
This sequence comes from Heterobranchus longifilis, assembly GCA_028570985.1. NCBI lineage: Eukaryota > Metazoa > Chordata > Actinopteri > Siluriformes > Clariidae > Heterobranchus > Heterobranchus longifilis. The sequence continues at coordinate 2,422 of JAOVVB010059695.1, read as the reverse complement.
GTAGCAGCAACAACAATAACTGCGTGTTGAGGAAGTAGATCAGCTGATTGATCGGTGATCACAGAGGTAGAGCTGTGTAATGCACCAAGGCAAAGACATGACAGTCACGCTGAATCACTTCACTTAGGGCTAATGCACATGCAAACACAACATTTCTGGATTGTGCTTCATAATAAAAGCTTTCAGAAAACAAAAGAATATATAGGAAATTAAATGTATCCACCGTTTTGCAGCCGCTCTTGGACCGTCAGCCTCTCTGGCTTTTAAATAACTACATCGGAGGTAAGGTTACAGGAATTTAATGAACCCAAACATATAAGGTAATATTCTACCAGTGGTCCCCTGCGACACACAGAGCTTAAGAGCTCAGTATGGGTGTGTACTTGTTCTGACTCTGTGGGGTGTGCTTTGTGCCCATGAAAGTCGATTTTGCCCTTTTGCATGTTACATTTGTGCTATTTTGATGAACATGTGTATCTGTGTTGAGTGAGTTTGGAAGGAAATGCTTGTTTTGTAGTCATATTGATGGGAATCAAAACATTATAGCATCCAGATCTCATAGGAATATTCTAAAATGCATCAAGCTTTTTGGCTCAGCCACATTCAATGATTTGATATAGGTTTCTTATTTAAACACATGATAACACCTACTGGCAAGGCATTGTATGCTTGCAGCCAACACCATGGACTAGTTTCACTCAACATGTGAATAGGCTATTTTTAAGCACAGCTGATGGACAAATTTTGAACCCCTCTCAAAGACACATTGGAAGTAAGTCCTGGCTGAGAAAATAGCATTTTTTTACACTGTCAAAAAGGTGCTAAATCAAACCAAAGATGAATTTTTGCTAATTCTGCTGTGGTTTGACATGTGTTCTGTTTCACCAGAAGAATACACAGTTAGACTCAATTTTAAAAGGGAACAGAAAAGCTCTAAATTAGTCGGATTCTTTGTCATTTGAACAAGCATCAGCCCTGTAAAGCATCCTTGAGAAAGATGCTCATCCCTGCATCAGTAATTTCAGAAAATTGGTTCTCAGAGCACAGAACAAAAAACACGAGAAGAACATGCACATACTGTTCTCAAAGTATGTATAATCTTCTCATGAAGATATTTAGATTAAAACATATGCTGACAAATTATGTTTCGGATGTAATTGATCCATCCACAACATTGTGTTCGATATACAGAAACCAATTTCTTCCAATTCAAGCCTAATTGGCATCATACAAATTGCCGCTTGAGGTCTAATAAACAAATTCAAAGGTGTGAGGTTTTTAATATTAATTTCCCCACCAATAAATCTAATTAATAGATTTGCTTATTTTGAATGTGTTGAATTAACAGCTTAACTACTAAGAAAAGTAGGTCTACCAATATTTTCACTCTGTTGTTATGATATTATTTTTTCTCAAAAGGAGAAATTCTACTCCTCAGAATCTGAGGGTCCATATTTAATTCATACATTCAGAAATATTAATGAATTAAACCCATCATTTTTTCAATATCCTATTAGGCATTCCCCTGCAAATGTAAAATATGTTCTATGCGAGTCTCTTAGTTGCACTTGTGTGATGTTGGTTGTTATCACACCTTCTGGGAAAACGAAAAATAAAAATGTGACGTTGGCCGTAACAAAACAGAAGCCCGGAGGCCTTGATGTATTGCTATGCCCTTTTCATTTGGTCCTATGTTGGAGTTCTCGCCAATGAATCCTTGGTAGATCTAAGAAAACCCTTAAGGTGGCCGGCAAGTTGTCCATGAAGAGCAGCAGGGAGCAAAAAGTTATTTACCACTGGGTATATCAAAATTGCTGGCCACTGACCCACAGTATTGTAGGGCAGTGACTCCTAGGAGTTCATGTGTCCCACAGGGATTCTTCTAGTTGCAAGGACGCATGAGGTCAGATTGTGGACTAGCTGAATTAAGTGGGGGAAAAAAAGGAAAAAGAAATTGTGATTTCATTAAATTCACATATTGAGTCAGCTGTAACACCTGAACACTTTGTGTATTGCTTGAGAGTGTGTGAAAACAAATGGACACATTAGTAACCAAAGAAAACCAAAGAAAATCTTGGTTGACCAAAAGTCTACCTCTTCAAACAATCGATTGGTCGGGGGGCTGGGTGTCCCCTTTAATGGTTTTCAATGGGAGCGCTGTGTATTTGCCTCATGGTATTTACACTATGTTACAATCAGCAGCAGCGTGACGAGGCGCTGAGCATCTTCTGAGCTGAAAGCTGCACGTTTGGCTTTTTTTCTGGTCACAGAAAGTTAAAAAATGTTTCACTTTGGGTAAAATGCAGCGCTGGCACCGTAACTTCCAGCCATTTCATCACAGCGGCACAAAGAGATGCGGCACAAATAACTGTCACATCCTACATGTACAATTTCAGAAAAGCAACAACACAAAAAAGAGGAG
>JAOVVB010059677.1:0-14398 GCA_028570985.1 Heterobranchus longifilis | reverse complement strand
TCCATGTAAGTCAATGGGAAAAAGTATTTTTGGGCCCCATAGCATCACGTGACGGCCGCCATAGTTGTAATACCACCATTTGGCCACTATGTAAAATTGGCTTCAGTGGTTGGCACACTTCCTGGGGGCCTGCACTGGCCCAGCCAGGAGCTTGAGCTTTTTTATTATTTTTTTTAAATCAGAGGCTATTCAGAAGTCATCTTCATTTTTCCTATTTCATTATGCACCTGGGCTCTGATTGGGGAAAAAAGGTTGAATTGGACCAGTTTGATGAATTGCAAGTCCTCTATAAAGATTGGTCTTAACTTCAGACACTGCAGTATTTTTCTCTTTTTTTTAGGCAATAGCAATTTATTTCCATCTGTTACTATGGCTTCCAAAGTCACAATTGACTCTTAAACCCCATAGTTAGTCGCTACTAGGCTCTGAGTCTTCCTCTATTGCATTGAAGAAGACATTTATTTTTTTCCAAGGTTAGCCACCAACAAAAATGACTCTTTCCCTTTTTCTACTTTCTCGTATCTGCTCTGTACAGCTGCAGTATTACCCAGGTTAATAAATTCATTGTGTTCAAGAGAGCAAATTAATTATGATCCAAGTATTTACAACTTGAGTGTTTGCATTTCTAGGCTAATAAAACAAACACATATTGTGTCAATATATAACATGTTATCACTCCAGCAATTGCTTTTAGTTCAGAAAATGTGTCACAACTTACTTTTTTGAGGACACTTCCATCACTGGTGGGCTCAGATCCCCACTAATGTACAGTGACATTTATGTTGAGTGAGGAGGTGTGTAGGAAGAAGTGCTGGATGATAGTTTCACAAGAAAAGCCCTGAGGAAGCTCCTGTCCCAGCCAAAGTGATGACACTTCACTCAGTCTGTGAACACTTACTCGTGGAAGTGCTCAGCAGGCGATACATCTGCTTTTATTGACTAAATTGCCACTATCATAAAAATTTCACACTCCACTCCCCCCTCGTGGGCATTTACCAGATTTTGTAGTGCAGCGCTCAGCTGGGGAAATAATTCATTTATTACTAGAGAAATAATTATGCTGAGTGTCTGTTTGCCTAATATCTCTTTGTTTTAATGCATTTCTTTTCTTAAAAGTAAGCAAAGATCAATAATATAATGAAGGAACAGTACAGTTTTGGCAATAGAGAAAAATGTGATTATACAGCTATTGCTGTCATCTACTGTAGAACATGTTGACATTGAAAATCATTGGTAAACTCCCATGCTGCTAGTTCACTGCAGCACCCAGTGCAAGAAGCGCCCCCTTATTTGGCATGAATATGCCTTGCTATGACAAGCATTGTCATGAAGAGAAAAACAATGGCTCCCTGTATCAATACACAAATCAGATTTTGTGTACAGGGTCATCCTTAAAATTTACATTTGGAAACACATTTACTCTGTGAACATACTGCAGAGATACAGACTGAGAATGAATGGAGAGTAAAGGCATCTTAAAGACATATTTTCTTTACTTGCATGCACGCACACAGTGCATTTGTGCCGTTTATTTTGAACTGGACCAAAGGGAAGTGGGAGGGACGCAGCAGGGGGTATGGCAATAATCAAATGGCAACATTGCAACGTTGATGTCAATGGATTTGTGTTGTCTCCTTGATCAAATATTAATGATGAAAGGTGAGGTCGTCTTTTGTGTAATATTTGTAGGCCCTACAATGTGATGCACTCATGAACAGTTCCCAATGAAAATCTTCAAAACCTTTTAACGGATGACAAGTTTACCAGTGTGACTCTTCAAAGCCCAAAAGCAAGATCTCATTTAAAAGGGGTTCTCCAGTGATTCTCACTTCAGTGAAACTAATACAAGAATGGACAAAACCAAAGCAAATGCTGAGATATAGGCTACTGACTTTTAGTTCCTAGTTTTGTCCAAGCTCCAAAACCACTGGATCCTACATTTACCATAATCCTACATGGTAATGCCTTCTATTAGATCCCCTTTGCATCCTTAAATGAACCACTTCTTTCAAACCCCCACAACTCCAGTTTCTAATTTAGGAAAAATAGATTTCAAGTCTCAAGATCAAGCCAAGATATAGATTTAGAAATCTATAGAGTCATGACGTCATGTCTGCCTCTGTTCCACGAGCTTCTGCAACTCAAACCAATTTCTTATTCAGCATTTCTTTCATCTGTCTGTGAAAAAATGAAGCATGTTCTTTGGATTTACTACATATCGTAAGACAAATCAACATCCAATACAGCAGCTGCTGTAAGAAATCGAAACTGTTGTGATTTTAACAACGTGAAACAATGTTTACTTACTGAGCAAAACTTAATCCATATCCATACAACCCACCAATGCTCTCTGAAGTCATTTTCTGGTGTGGTGTCTAACCTTTGCTAAGATATTTCTAGACATGAAAATACCCAATGATAACATAGAGTCTGCAGTGAGTGTGTGTGCAGGATTAATGCTGTTGCCATTTGAGTTGTTGAGTGTGTGTCATGCATAGTGTGAAGTAATACCTAATTCACACGACATGACTTTAGCACTGAATTGCTGCTCGCCAACCGTTTTTGGAGCACCCTGACAAAAGCCCCAGATCAGAGGTAAATCGCCGTTGTCTTGGCGCTCACAAATCGGTGCTTGAGTACGATGTGTGAACAGTTCAAAGACGCCGGCCGAGAGTCTCGCCGATGCCTCGCAGACGCATTCAAAATATCTTGCAGGCTCAATAGCCGGAGCTGTTGGGGTGTCTGTTGGGGAGCTGAAGCCCATGAGAGCGCAAGACACGGATTGAAGGGAAACTGAAACCTGAGGGAGTGATCGTCTGTGTGTGTGGCATTTGCAACACGGACCGAAGTTGTTGTTGCACCCAGAGGAAATGGGCTATAATAAATAGTTAAGACGTGTGGCTATTTTGTGAACATGCAATACCAACGACAACACCACTTTGTGGTTTTATCGCTGCAAATCAGCACACCTACACCTTGGAGTACTTTCTCAAATCTTTATTTGTTCATAACGGACAGTTCTCGGCCGTGTGACTTCTTGCGACCATGACGATTTCAAGACTCCTGATTTCAAGACAGGAAGTTGTGTAGTGTAAATGATCTGAGGACTTTGTGTAGTGTGAACTTTTGTTCCCAGCACATTTTAAGGCAGTAATCCATTTTTGTCGTCTGTCAGGATCTTTAGGAATAAAATGCTCTCCCTTAAAGTCGAGATGAAATGGAAGTAGAGCGTTTTTAGCTTCTGTGTCTCTGATTGTTGTGGCATATCCCGGCACATAACATCTATCCACTGTATTCACAGTCATTCGACCGGCCGCTTCCCTCCCTGCCAAAATGGCGGAGTTTGGATTTCGCCTGGTGATTACCATGGATACGGGGTTGCGTGACGTCAACTCCCAGAGCTCTATATGGGAGAAAAATTTAAGTGTGATGTGCCTGTTGCCTTTATTTACACGCAGTAAACTGTCTAACAAGCTGCGCACCAACTTTAATAAAACAGGCTTACCCCACAGAACGAAGAGTCGAATCATTGTATTGAACAGCCAAATCTAATTCGACTGACACAATTCTGAGTCGGGTACAGCCCCAGTGTGAACCATGGAGGCATCCTGTATAGATGTGAGGGACTGGTGATGAATGCTGGCGGATGCCTGCCTTCCTCCTTCTTCTAATCAAACTGTCCACCTCTAGTTCTTTATTGGCTGTTTGCCCTATTTCTTAATTGAATTGTTTTGTGCGTTGGGCAGTGGATCTCCTGGGACCAATTGTAAACAAATGCGTTAATCCATTTCTAACAAAATTTCATTAAATGTGCTTTGTAATCATTCTTAGCACCATGGACACGGGTCTACTCCAGACCATTGTCTCCACCAAAATTAACTCGCATTACTAAGTACTGCTTTTAAAGGGAAGGAAAAGAGTTGATTTGATTGGTCATGAATGATACTCGCCTCTACAACCCCCACTAGTAACGTATTCCTCCTCGTTGTCTCCCACTGTGCTGCTGTCCCACCACACACCTCTTGAAAGCACTCTGAGCTGCGAGCTGTGCGCCGGTGAGTCTTGAAAATAGAGCTTAAAGAGACTCGGGCTGCATTAACACTACAAGTACAATTGTCTCAATTTTACTGATTATGTTTCACTGACCTGCTCACTTGTTGCTACTGAAATCTGCACAGACAATAGACGGGTTTTCTTTCCTGATCAGGACAACATAGCCACATCCGAGACTAGATCTGACAAATGACAATAAGTAAATCATATGATCTTATAGGTAAATCATATATGAGCAATGATTCATGTGTGTTAATAAACTGTTAGATTGGAACAAGGCACATCAAGGGAAGCTTATTGTTAAGTATGTTAATTCAGTAAAAGTTCAAAGCTACATAATGCAACTGGAAATTGTGGGAAAGGCACAATTTCAAAGACCAATATTATTATGTTCTTCCCCAGATCACTGTCAGATTACATTTTGCACATTGTTGTCAGTTACCAGACAGACAGACATCCAAATATCATACACGCTGCAAAGTATAATTGAACACGTAGGCCTTAGGGGTAAACTCAGAAAGAAATACATCTGCAGCCATCCTAGTGGAGAGCCCCAAGTGCCCCTAAAGGTTTTTTATCACCAATCAGTTGGTTGTAGAAAGGATGACTTACATTGCAGTGTGTTATCAGAGCATCTGTACATGGTGCATTTGAGTCCTTGTTACAAACTGACACCTTTATGTTCCTCGAGGTCTCTGCGTTGCTGCTTTGCTTTCCCTCTCAACTGTTGCAGTACATCCATGAATGCATTGCAGTAAACATGATGTATTATCTATACCTGCTGTTTGCATGCTGTATTGTTAAATATCAATTTGCAGAAGTCTGGTTGACCACAAGTTTACCACTTTAACTTTAATCAAGATTTATATTCCACGTACTTAGGCAATGACTGAGATATTACAAGTTACTTTATACATTGAAGTTCTAACAAGTTGAACAGTTTTACACGTTATCATTGAGATGGCTGTTCACATGTAAAATAATAAATGAACCAGTTATCCGGAGAAGAAACCTGTAGATATTTAATAGTTTTTTTTATGTGAACAGCTCATTTGGGATACAGTTTTTGGTTTGTTTTTTAGTTTGTTTGTGCTTCTTAACTTTTTTTGTTTTTGTTTCCTTTTCCACATGTTGTGTATGAAAGAATGAGTGGATCATTATTTGTTGTAATGTTTAAATAAGATCCGTAAGGGAATCAGGGTAAAACCGCTACCCCCTTCGGTTTGAAGGAACCAGTTGATATGGTTCTCAGGCATCCATCCTCCACAGGGAGGTATCATGAGTGTCCAAATGAGAAGAGAGGCTATAAAAAGCCCAGAACACACTGGGTGGATTATATTGTATATCCCATCTAGCCCATGAATACACCAGGATCTCCAAGAAGGGCTACAGGATGTAGCTGGGGAGAAGGCACACCACAGTCTTGGATAAGCACTGGAAAGTAGATGGAGGGATAAGATCAATAGCTCTGTGACACATTTGCAGCGCATATTCTAATTCTACACTCAAGACTCAGCCCACTGTCCTCTTCATAGTTTCAGAAAAAAGTTTTATACAGGACTTACATTCATATTGGATGATTATGCACCTCGCCATTTATGTCCGCAGCCATCGTTCATTACCAACGCAGCGATTAAAAAATCAAGGGTGAGGATCGAGATGGTCGATTGGCCAACAAGTCCTCCAACCCATATGACCACAGTGGTCGATTGTTCCTACCGTCTAGTGTTTCCTAATTTAGCACCCCTACTGGTGGCAGGCGATCAGCATCCTCAGAACTAAATGAAACACTCGCAGTTTTAAACATGTGGTTAATGTTGTGAAATGGTTAGGTTTAGGCAGCAAAACTACTTGGTTAGGTTTAGAAAAAGGTCATGGTTTGAGTTAAAATGAGTACATTTGTTACGTTACTTTACTTCCGTACAAAAGTACATAATGTAATTACACATAGTAGTCTCACTGTGTCCGTGCTGGGGGGAAGGTCTGGATTGAATAACTTTCACTCCGGTATAGTGCAAACAACTCTCTGGACTGTTTATATTTCTTTAAACCAATCACAATCGTCTTTGGCAGCGCTATGCCCCGGCTGCAGCAAAGGGACTTTGAGAACCACAGGAAGGAAGGAGGGACTTCCTCCAGCCGGGAGTCTCCTCCCAGCAGAAGTATAATACACCGTTCACACCGGGCTCAAATAAATTAATTTGCGGGAATGAATTACATATAAAGTCAATGTAAACATGCGAATGATGCAAATTGGGCAGCACGAATGAAGCGATTTTCACATGAATCGCTCATTCACTTGAGTTGAAAAATTTGAGCTCCAGCGGCAAATTCGTGCCGCGACAGCCAATCAGCATTGAGATCCTCCAGTGATGTGTGACGTCAAGGACGTACTGACGGAGATTTCATTCATTCGAAAAATGGAGGACCAGCTGATAATCTCTGTGTGCGGCTACCTGGAGCTCTACGACATCACCTCGTACTTTTACTGGAACAAGAATAAAAAGGAGCTCGCTTGCAGGAAAGTGAATGAGGAGGTCGGATTATCTGGTAAATTGTGAAAATATTTGTCTGTTACTTGATTACAGCTATTTACAGCTATTGATTGTACTAGCAGGTTAGCACTGCCCCAGTTAGCACCGCCGGCTTCACTTCCCTTCAGTAGAGGAAGCTCCTCCCCTCTCGCATAAATTTGCGTCTATTTTCACGTGAGAATGAAGCGAGTGATATCAAAATATTCCAGTGTTCAAATTTGCGCAAATTAAGCGAGTAGATTATTTTATTCGCGCCCGGTGTGAAATCAGTTTAAGGCTTCATGCCGACACTGCTTACGTACCCAGCCGGACTATTATGCACGTGATGTAGAAGGTGACATAGTTTGTTGTGTAAAGATAAAATCGATGTTGACTTTTCATTTCAAACATGAACAGTGGTATCCTGCATCAAAGTCCTGTGTTGTTTTTTTTCTCCAGGAAAGATTGAACCTTAAATGTTAACACATGTACAGTATGGATAAACAGCTGCTGTGTCAAGTTTAACAGGCTCACAAAGTTTAGTTCAGTTCATCTTTATATTAACTAAATCCACAAAAGACCTTTGTCTGTGTTGCTCAAGGCTTGAATAATGATTCAAATATCCTGATCCAACTTAAATGAGTCAGGAAAGAGATTTGTACCATGCTTTGGACTACCCACATGTTTGGCTGCTTTGTGCCCTAGCTTGTCCATGTATGAATATGGAGGACACTGGAGTTCTCCCGTTTCTTTCCTTTCTGCAATGGATGACCCACATATCATTTTATTTGTTATTATTCATCTAGTGGATTTTACGTTACGTAACTTCTTTTTGTGGAAAACTGTACTGTGTGCATGGACAAGCTGCATGCAGCAAATGTGGTGGGAGGCTATTATAAATAAAACCATTCATCTTTTTTTTTTCCCAGCAAACAATTATTTGTATTACAGAAGTTGGCGTGCATCTCTCTGTGGGATTTTGCAGCACCCATGTAGCTGGTTCATTTTGTTTACTGAAAATTCTCTGAAAGACGTGGACTTTGACACTGACATGCAACATACATTTATCCCCCTCCAGGTTCTTCATTTTCTCATGAATTCTGTAATTCTCCACAATCAATGTGCAGCCAACAATCACCTCACAGACATGGTATGATATGAGGAGCTAATGCATTCAGTTACTATACATCCAGATGACATTATGACAAGAACCCCGAGTCTGACCTGTTTTTATTCATTTTTATATGCTCCATGTTTTCCCCTGCAGAATACATGGAAACAGTGTTGCCATGGCACAATTTGGAGAGGTTACAGTACATGGTAGGGCTGGACGATATGGCCAAATAGCTTATCACAATGTGTTTTTTCATATTGATGTCAATATTTATCACGATATAATATACAATATTTTGTGCTGATGGCAGCATTAAGGGATATTTCCATGAGTGCTTGAAATAGGGCTGGGGGGGGGGGCCTTATGCAAAACAAGATTTTACTAATAGAACCCCTAAAAAGCTAGAAACGGCCCTGCTAGCTGGTAATTGGAGGAGCTGCTGGACAAAATGCCCCTGTCATGGGGAGAGTCGCAGCGTGTTGCCAAATGCGATGGAGAAACCTCATTAAGTCCCATCGTGGATGAAGAGGAGAAAGAAAGTGGTTCGTTAGTAACACGATTTGAGCTGTTGGGGAGTTTTGATGAACATAACATTAACGTTATCGTCAGTCACCGTGTGCAAACATCGGCGGCTGCTGACTCGTTAACTAGCATTAACTGTAACATTACCGTTAACATCAGACTGTCTAATGTTAGCTAACTGCTAACGTTAGCATTAATACAAGTAAGCTTGTTGTGAGGCCCGGGGCTTCTGGGTCTGGCTGTGTGTGCGTGCGTGCGTGCATGCGCTCGTGCATGTGCGTTTGTGTGTTTGTGTGTTCGTTCATGTTGTCAAGGACGGATTAAGAAGTAACTATCGAAAACGAGTCTCATAAATGTATTGTCGAAAGATATTATCGTGAAAATGATGGAGATCGTTTTGTCGCCCAGCTCTGCTACATGGAACGAGATGATTATAGATTCTGAGGTCTGTTCCTGTGGGATTTTGTGGAAAACAAAGCCGTGCACGGTGTTAAAAGAAGAATGTATCATATCCCACCTGGCTTTCAAAGAAGAAACAATTGTGTAGAGACAAATTTGCCTCTGAAATGTTGACATGTAGATTTGTTTTTGTCTCTTTAACAGTTCATGACATACGTAGGTGGAAAAACCTATTCGAGTCTTGCAAATTGTCGATTTTGAATTTGGCCTTACTGCCATCTGTCAGTCCTAATTTACAAGTAATTATTTACTAAATAAACTCATTCCACACACACGCGAGCGCACAAGCACATTTGCCTGAAGGACATAAGCATTTTAACAGAATAATAAAGCTTGATAACCTAACATTACTTAAGGGCACAAGAGTAATAGCTCAAGGCATTTCAATGATGACGACGACCAGTCCTACCTTTCAGAATATCCTTTTCTTCCTTGGCAACCTTGCCTTCTTCCAGGAGAAGCACAATAAGAAGAGAGTTAATTCTATCATCACCACAATTGCTGATTAATGACTACAGTATGGCTCAATAATGGGAGTCTAAAAACCAAGGCTATGTTGTTTTACAGTTACATCACTAGATGCAAAGAATTTCACAATTAACCAATGTTATAAGCAGCCAGTTACATCTCCTAATGCAAACACTGATCTATGTAGGTCTTTTTAGTAAGGCTGTCCTTAGCTGACGAACACTCATATGATTTTATCGAGTAATCGATTAGTTGATTTAATCGACAGATTTGTAAAACTGACTTTCTTCACAAAGAATCATGAAAAAGCACTTCAAACATTGTGTTTATCAGAGATGTGCTCGTACGTTTCATGGAAATAAGTCATTCAGCATGAAAAGAAGAAGCCGTCATTCTCTCATCTGAGCTGTATCTTACATAAGGACAGCAAACACTAAACATGGATTATGAATATATTGTAAAATAAAATAACGGGACAATGTCTTTAAACTAACATGACTTTACACTAACACCTTTAAACTTCTAGAAACTAAAAAGAGAGCGAAGCTTCTTTTTTATCCACCACTTTCTGTTGTTGCAGAAGAATAACATCAGTCTGCATGTGTACGTGCAGAAGAGGACCGGTGTACAGTTAAGTGATACATCTGGACAGAATGCAAAAGGAAGCCTAGCAACAGATGCAATGGTAATGTTAGAATTTTAAACAGATGTCCATGCTGTGAAATTTTTTATTCACAATATTATTGAGGCTTTGCATACACATCCCCTAGCAATCACATATGCTGCCATCATAGAAGTACAGAAGAAAATTGGCTATCTGCAAGTAATATCGATGTAAAAATGTAAACTGTATTGTTGCTGTATGGATTTACAACAGCTAAACGTGAAAATGAATGCAAATGTTCCATATTTATTGAACAGGCCAGTGGTTGTATTTGATATCGGCCAGCTGTGCATGTACCATTGTGAGGTATAACTTATAGAAAGATTATAGGAAGATCACCTCAATTAATATCAATATACTGGTTTAAATCTGCAGCTCATTTTTGCCTGCTGCCCCCATGACCCGGCTCCGGATAAGCGGAAGAAATTTGATGGATGGATGGATGGATGGATGATTATTTGACTACTTGGGGGCAGCACAAACAAGCTGTAAACACAACAGACACGTTAAACCTTTTAAGTTGATGTGGTGTTTGCAAAGAGTTGCCTGTTTACACATGCAGCAGGTACAGAGCAACATTATCATTCATTTGGAGGCATATTTCTGGCCACCTGGTGATTTTAAGTCCAATATTCACCTTCTCTTTTGGTCTCCTGCTGCTAAATGTGCCATTATATTCACTAGCTGCCATTTGGTGCTGGGCAGGTAGCATACAGTGGCATTTTAGAGCTTTTTCACTGAAAACAATGCTAATGATAGCAGCGAGAGAGAACCAAAGTGGTTAAGTTGTGGAAAACCAAAACAATGAGCTGAAAGTGATGATATTGATCATATAGACACGTTTGTTGTAGCCAAGTTACAGTCTCAAAGTCAATGTTTTTTTTAATGGGTTTTTGGTTAGCACAAGCTTAAGAGATTTTCACGTTTTGTTCTACGGCATCAAATACATTGGTCAGTTTCCCACTTGTGAATTTTTAAGCTTTTTTACAAAAAGGCAGTTGCTAACAAGTGGCTAAACGACACTCATCTGGCCATTGCGTAATTCATTTACAGCCATTACGTAATGTTAGCTTTTTACTTCCGTCGACTTAAAAAATCAGAAAAGTGGTGTTCATTTGTGATTAGATTATCTTACTGAAAAAACATTTATGTTTCATAAACTTTTATTTGCCAAAATACCATAACACTAACTCGGTCCATAATCTATACTGCAGGGAAAAAGAAAAAGTCCTGCTGAGAAATAATTAATTTTAGTCTGACACCCCACTGCAGTTTTCTCACTTTATCAGTAGCTGTGGCCAACATTCTACATCCTTTATTGAACTCCCGCTCCCCCCAAGCATTCCTCCGACAGCTAGCAGAAGGTACCATGTAAAACTACTTTCAGAACAACTCAAGCTCCACACTATACCTCTACTCCTCTTTCTGACAAGTGGTGACACAGTAACTGTCGATCTTTTCTCCCCCATTAAGGAGGAGGTTTCACATTTCTCTGCTCCAGGCTGCCAACATTCTTTTCTGTCTTAGTATTTCTCTTTGAAACTTGCCATACTCAGAGAAATCAAATCATGACGTATCGAACAGCACTGTTCTCAAATAGTGGGCTTCTCTGACAATGCTGGAGACAACTTTGGATGGCTGGTATGGTGTATTGTTACTTGTGGTAGCTGGCTGTTATCTACTGTAGCAAAGAAAAATATTCTCGTGACTGCTCATGTGTAAAAATATATTCAATCTGGTACAATGCTTTTAAATTAATGGCCAGTGTTTATAAAGTTTTAAACAAATGCCAACCAAAAAAAAATCTGCCTGGTCTGTTCGTTCCAGTATTTTCAAAGAGATTCACGCCAGCATAGCCTGCATCTCAAATGCAGAAATTTGAATGAAACAGGTAGATAATATATTGTATCCTCTGATGAGATAATGTTTTTTTTTTAATTTTTTAAATATATTTCCAACAAACGTATAAGCACATCTCTGGTAAACACAAGATTTACAGTCGCTCTTTTACATGTTTCTTTGTGGAAAAACTCAGTTTTGCTAGCTGGGAACCAGAGTATCTGCTGAGCTCATGTTTCATTTGTTCTGGCAGATGTGTCTGCCCCCCCTCCCGTTCAAACAGATTTCCAATCGACCAGACCCTAGTCGATCCAATCACAACCATTTAAATCTAATACGAGGCCGATTTAGGCTGACAGAAGAGCGTCATGCTAGAATGTAGTTATCATTCAGCGCAAGATTCTTTGCCTGTTTCTCACCTAAAATGTCTTCAGACACTGAGTTGCTCTGATTGGTTGTAGGTGACGTTGCATTGCTCTGATTGGTTGTAGGTGACGTTGCGTTGCTCTGATTGGTTGTAGGTGACATTGCGTTGCTCTGATTGGTTGTAGGTGACGTTGCGTTGCTCTGATTGGTTGTAGGTGACGTTGCATTGCTCTGATTGGTTGTAGGTGACGTGCTTTAAATGTGTGGATGTGTATCACTGGTTTCCACATGGCCCAGCGGGACCTTCACTGACAGTGGCTGCTGGATGGATTTAACTCCTGTCCAGATGCTTTTTTGGCTCAGGGGTATTCCTGGTTAGATACTCCTGAGGCAAGGGGGTTTGCATCACTCTTTTCTTTTCTTTTTTCGTTTTAGGATATATTACAGAACTGCTAAATCTCAAGGGCAATTTGGTGGTGATATTGTGCCTGGTGTGTTAGCACAGTTCATCATAATGATGCACAGTCTGGGAAAGTTATTTTCGAAAATATATTCATTTCATTATAATGTGGAGTTTAAAAGAAACCCATGAGAACTTGATGATTAGAAAGGGAGACTGTAACAGACATCAGAAAAGGACTGACATTTATTTACATCTGGTGTGAAAGTAACAAAAAAGAATCATTGCTGCTGAAAACAGGCACAAATAGAAAACATGTCATTAGACTGCTGAAGCAGAGAAGTTTAATTAAGATGGCAACTAGGATGTGAGCATTTCAGGATCAGGTTGTTCTACAAGTCATAGATCAGTCATATAGTGAGCAGTAATCAGCTAAAGATGTTCTTATAAAGTATCACCATTTCACTGTACAATCCACTGGCATGTTTTGAGTAGTAAAAAGAACAAAATCAATGTTTGGTGGGGGGTCAGTAAGGTGATGGATAATTTTAAATGTTTATCCTACACTGAAACAGACAAATCTGTATTGATCCTATTTTATCTAACAAATGAAAGTCAAATATTCAGTCTATTGGCTTGGAATAAGGATGCATTCTTCCAACATGTGTAACATTGATTGAAATGCATAGAAATCCATGAAATAGAGCAGAGCAGTGGCTCAGGGCAATGTTAATTATAATCATCTTCTACACCATTCGCAGACTGATGGTGGCTTTGCAGCTGCTAAATGGGAATCGGTATGGATAATGCTGTTAAAACTGAGATAACCATTCTGGAGAGAAGGTACACCTTATTTCATATTACTCCAATGAGGCACCAATGAGTTTGGGTGTGTAGACTGGTTTTAACTCATTCCCCAACAAGCTGGTTCAACAGCATTAAAATGTTACACAACAGTATAATCTTCAGGTGTTTGCACATTTATCTGAGTTCCTTCTACTTAAAATAATACGTTGTGAAAGGTAAAGGTGACAAAATAGTCATCAACCTCATACTTTTTTCTTTTTTTCTTTTTTTTAATACCAGTTGTACAAAACTAAATCCCATCATAAAATCATTAGTCAAACCAACAAATGTCTAGTGCTATTCTCAGTTGCACAAACATGAAAATAAAAGTTCTTGTTAAATCAACTTGGGTTTTTTTTGTGTGTTTTTTTAATGCAGCCATGTTACTTTTTCAGAAATAGTTAATCTCATTTGCAATGCAAAGTTCAATCAACACATTTAATTGTGTAAATTGCCCCAAACTAAAGTTTCTAATAGTAACACATAACGTTGCTTCAGCAGAAATTGTGAAATATAATTGCAAGTGATGTAGTTAAATTTTAAACAACATACATATTTATTTTTTCTTTCTTTCCCTTCTGTGACTATTATAGGGCGGTTGTGTTTCTTCCGATCATCAGTGTGTTGAGCGTTTTAACCATGTGATGTGTGTGTGTGTTTGGTGTGTGGGATTGAGTGTGATGTAACATTTGCATAACGTATGCAGACCGACTGAAACAGCGATAGCTTGTGGCTGCCATTGACTTGACCAACTCGCCACTGCACTTTGCCCTGAGGAATCTTGTCCTGCAGTTCATGAACTTCTGCTGAACAATTACTATTACCGATGCCCATGAAAACTTTTTGTATTATACCGAATGCGTACTGTATTTTAATCCCTTAGGATACTGTATGTTAAGGCTGTAAAGAAGACTTATCAATATTGCAAAGGCATTGGCAACATCTCTCAGCTCATGTACAGTGACATGCTCTTCCAGTACGGCAGAGATTTTGACGATCTCTTTTGCAGCCTCCTACAGATTGGAACATAAAGTCGTCAGTTATTGAGCAAACTTCACGTACTCCCCGATGTTGGGAAAGACACAACAGCATTATGATGCATTCTCGTTAGTCTCATGTAGCCAGACCGTTCTCCACAGCGCTGTCCGCGCTGG
>JAOVVB010059608.1:0-14400 GCA_028570985.1 Heterobranchus longifilis | reverse complement strand
ACACACACACACACACACACACCCCACACCCCACACACACACACACACACACACACACACACACACACACACACACAGAGTTGTTGAGCTTCACTTCCTCTGTCTACAGTTTCAGGACATGAGGTGTTGAGGGCGTAGTAGAGAGTAGAGTACACAGCCATAAATACTACAACAGATGCAGTACTGGATACAGTACTGGAGGTACTTACTGGTCAGAGCGTAGTTTGGGTTCTCCACTTCCATGCGCTGCAGCTGAGCTCCCAGGTACACCTGCAGGTGAAACACAGGAAGTGATGTCACTATAAAACAAACGGTGCTTGAGAGTTTCTCCGGTAGAGGAGATCAAAGATATGATGACGCAGCGAGAGCAGATGCAGAGACTGCAAAAAAGAGAGCTTCCTTCAATAGGAAAGACTACAAGTCGTACCTTAAATACTCGCATGTGTGTGATATGTGGAGACGAGCTGTGTAATGAGGCAATGAAGCCCACAAAACTGCACCTTGAGTCCAAGCCCCCTCCCCCCAGTCCGCAAGAATATTATCAATATTAACCGGCACCCACGGGCAGAAATGTAAATCGGCATCTATGGACGCAGCTCAGGTAGGTGATGACGACAGGACGTAAGTACGCAATTTATAGTTCTTTGGTGCGCTCCCTTAACTGCAACGTGAAACCAGAACTAACCAAATGTATAGGGCGCCTCGGTTTATAGTTTCAAAATGCAGAAATTAGTTTTAGCACTTCCTGTTCCCTCGTCTCAAAGTCAATGTGTGTGTTTTTGTTTAGATGTCTGCAGTAAGGTCTGTGGTTAACACGACATAAAACACGTCTGTAAATCCCCCGCTGGTGCATTTCGAAGCTTTTCCGTGTGTTTAAAAAGGCGGTTGCTAACGAGTGTCTAAATTAGACTGCAGAGGTTGTCGAGGACATTAAACGTCTCCGTCAGTTTAGTAGTGGTGACGGTGACGTGGACCGCGAAATGCGACCGTTGCTGAAGTTCCTTTATAACGTTAGCTTTTTACTTCTGGTGATTGTATTTACGCTTCTAAAATCATAAATGTGGTGTTCATATGGAGAGATTATCTTGCTAGACAAAATGTGTAAGTATCATAAACCTGTGTTCGCCACAGAGCTTATTTTCTGTAGTGATCCAAAAATCCCATCGGCTATTTGATGAGGGAACCTCCAAAAAGACGTCATCCCTTTGGCTCACTATTAAAAGTTGAAGAGTGTCACTCCCATTGTAACAGGTGTAACTGGTCTATCTCTGTTTACAGACTGATGACAGTCACTGTGTTTGCTAGAAATGTAGCAAACAAAAAGACAATGGACATATCAGCCTGATCACTGTTATGATAAATATTCCTAGATGACTGGAGGGAATACTCCTTTGCAGCTTTATGAGAGTAGTATGATGCCATGTTCACGTCATATGGGTTGGTAGAGATGGGAACGATTCCCGTATTACTACTGGCGAGCGTTTACATCATTGGACTAGATTAGAGTTGGTTCTGACAGTATATAGTATATCCATTGCATTTGTGTTTATACCTGAAATATGAGCAAGTTTGGCTGACATGAGGCATTGTTTGTTTGGTTTTCAGGCACATGGAAGGAAGGCGGGACTTCCTCCAGCCGGGGTCTCCTCCCAGCACGGAAGTATAATGTTGTGTACACACCGGGCGCAAATAAATTAATTTGTGCGAATGAATTACATATAAAGTCAATGTAAAGACGCGATTAGACGCGATTTCCGGTCAGACAACCCAAATTTGCTCATTCGCGTCAGGCGAAAAATCTGCGGCGAGTGATGCGAGTAATTGTGCGAATGACGCGAGTCAAAACAATAATTCCAGCGTCCAAACTCACGCGAATTAGGCGAGTAGATTAATTTATTCATGTCCGGTGTGTACACGCAGCCAGACTACCTATAGGCCTACTCCCCAACCCTGAAGACCTTACACTAAGTCAGTCAGTATCGGCCTAATAAAGCCAGGTATGGGAGATAGCATTGGTGAAGTTCAGTCATCAAAGAAATATTTAAATGAAACTATTCGAGGTATTTACGATGACAGTTCACTTTTTATAAAATGAGGCAACCATAACTGGTTTGTGTGTGTGTCTGTGTGTGTGTGCGTGCGTGCGTGCGCGGGCGCGTGTGTGGCGCGCGCGCGAGCCTCGCTCCGCCCAGAGCCAGCAGCAGAGCGTCATCACCGTTGAAACTGTTGAAAGAAGTCGGTGCTTTTGGTCAGCGAGTCTTCAGTCGTCGGCGGAGTGAAAACAGGAGCCACTCAAGGTTTTTTAAAAAAGGAAAAAGAAAGAAGACGACGTTTTTGAGCCGCCGGGGGAAAAAAGTCGCATGGATATATTTAACTTTTCCGCCATTGTTGGGGTGACGAAGGACGACTGAAAACAAGTGAGCACCGGAGGAGTTTTCTGTCAGGACTTTAAAGGAGAAACTACCTTCATAACCGAGTAAGTTAACGTTCGTTTGCATCAGTGTGATTTAGGTATACGTTTAAGGAGGTATATGTAGTTTGCTTGCTTGTGTAATTTTGGTCATTAGGAAGATTACCAAAACTCAAAAGAAAATACAACATAAACCTCCTGTATTGAGAAACACAACATGCTGTAGCAATATTAAAACAGTAACATTGAAGTTACAGAATTATGCTAGCCCATGGCGAGGTCTAACGTTAGTGCTGTTTTAACTAGTGGAAATTGATCGATAGAAATGTAATCAACAATTCCGATGAATGGTTATACGTTTTGTATCACTAAAAATTAAAATTAAATTGAATATCTTCAGTTTGAAGTCGTCGCCTTGGGCTCTTGGAAGTTGTGATAGCCATTTTCTACAATTACCAGATATTTTAGACAAACGTAAACAATAGATGAACTTATGTTAGGCTAAAAAAAAAAAAACCCAACAAATGAATCGGTAATGAAAAGAATCATTAGTCAGTGTAAACACCAACGTTTACCAGTCTCCCTGAAACCGAGACTCCAACGCAAACAGCCTACTAGGCTACTGTATATGTTTGAGGCAGAACGTTAATCCAATATTTGAAGGAGATAACTTTCAGATAATATTTTCTGAATGGTGCTTTTGTCTGCCTGTTGTCTTTTATTTTTGGTAACCTCCATTTCTAACCTGTAGAACTTCCTATTCCAGACCTAGTAATGTTAGTCTACTCTTTTCTCCTCCCCTGCCCCTCCATCTATCCTCTCCTCTCTCTCTCTCTGATGCATATGCTCTTTCCAAGATAAAAGTTTTTAATCACATGAGCAACATTTTCCAGAGTTGCTGCACAGATGTGTGTGTGTGTGTGTGTGTGTGTGTGTGTGTGTGTGTGTGTGTGTGTGTGTGTGTGTACGTACGTACACTGTAGGCCTGCTATGTTTAGACAGAAAAGTCCAAACCACACTTTGGAAGAGTAGCCTCCATCCAGTTGAGGGTAAGTGTCTGTCTTGCTGGTAATAAAAATGGGACTAAATTGTGACCAGACAGTGAATATTATGAAGCAAATGACAACAAAAGTTTTACTTTCAGAGAGCAGTCACGTAAGCTTTTTTAAAAACTTGTGCAAGCCCCCTTTTTGGATTGATTATGGTCTAACTTTTATATGATTTTATATGGAAAATACAAACTCTTGGAACAAAATGATTTGCTTGTTTGGTAGTTTGTTTTTCCATCACAAACCAGTTTAGTTTATTAGGATCCCCATTAGCTAACGCCATGACATCAGCTAATCTTCCTGGGGTCTGACACTTTTTATTATCTTTATATGTTGTTGCATTTATATCTCTTTGTTCTGTACACCAGGTTGTAGTCATGATAATGACTCTCTGTTTATCTCTGTATCTTGTCCCTGCCCTGCATGGTTAGTAGCTTGTAATACAGAGCTCAATACAGAACAGTATGTACGTACAGTATGTATGTCTTTTGACGAGTTACATCAGATAAAGAAATTTAAAATGACATGTTGGTGTGCATTTGACATTTTATGGAAGAGCGTGTTTGGTGGTTGGTTTTAGAGATTCAACGTGTTGCTTATTTAGGTCATTATCATGTTTATATGAG
The DNA here is from genome assembly GCA_028570985.1 of Heterobranchus longifilis. Classification (NCBI taxonomy): domain Eukaryota; kingdom Metazoa; phylum Chordata; class Actinopteri; order Siluriformes; family Clariidae; genus Heterobranchus; species Heterobranchus longifilis. The sequence goes on along the minus strand of JAOVVB010059608.1, from coordinate 10,315 downwards.
AAATAAAGACGTGGTTAATCATTAAAAACAGTATTTCACTCCAGAGCATAAACTTGTGCTGTACTGTATTTTAAATACAGAAACGATTAGGTTAGTTTGCCAAATAACCTAAACAGTCTTTGGTAATCTCTAAGCCATTTTGCCATTCAGACACAGCCAACACTGCATAAATAGGCAGTCATTTCTCCACACCATGTGTATAGTGATTACTTTTAGACATTTGCTGATGTCCTCCTCTATCTCAGTGAGCAGGCACAAGCTCCAGTTTCCTGCTCAAGGACACTTTGACCGTCACGGGGTGTGCATTCACCTGTTGATTAAATCAAACCTGTGACCTTTTTCCATACAGGACATTTTCTCTACCCACTCTCATGTATTCTTCTTACCTAATCCATGCCACCTATGGAACCCCTCCTCATTACTATTCCACACATTCCTTTCAGTGGCTGACTAACAGCTTCCGGGCATGTGGAGAGAAACAGGGATGAGTAATACCAGTCATCTACACATGACTTTATTTAATAGCAGAAAGCAGGCTGCTTTAGTTGCTGACTAGTTGAAGGAATTTGACTTTCTAAAGTGTTGAATGAAGTAGTGCATTTTGGCTTGAAGGTTGCAGCTGATTTAAGGATCTGGCCCTTCACCAGTCTTCCTCTCATTTCAAGGTCAGTAATTCAGCACATCCCAAATGGGAGACCTGGCTGCTGCTAATTATGGGGACATCCTATCAGGTCTGTACTATAACCACATTGTCGTCGTTCATGTTGACACAGAAATCTGCACTGTCCTCTTTAGAGACTCTAAAGAGACTGTCACATTATCCCTAATAGCGCTAGTTTGTATTACATCCACCGTTTTCTCCGTTGACACCTCAGACCAGTTTACAGAGTGAATGTGTTTACCTGGCTCTTAGCCTGAGCTCCTTATCACATCCAACTTCAAGTAGGCTCACCTAATAAATCTGTAAACAGAACAGGAACAGGTCTGTACGTTGATGATACAGAACAACAGAAAAATGTCTACAGTTGAGCAGATAGGAAGGCTACAATAAAATAATCCCCCCTTTTTTTTTTTTAACTCTGCTCACTAGCTACCATCTGCAGATATTTTGTTACATTTAGCAATAAGAAGCAAATGAAAAGCGGCTATATGCAGACATGGTTACCCTCAGAAACCCTCAGTAGTCAAGCTGTTCCTCTTGGTATTGGTTTCCTTTGGTTAATCTTTGAAGGAATTTTCATGTCTTGCGTTGCCACCAACACAGTCACTATCTGTCTGTTCAAGAAACGATGAAACTCAGCATATAATGGATCAGTTTCAGCTAACATTAGTGTGCAACCAGAGCAGAAATACTTTCACAGCTTGTGTAAATGCTGCTGCTGCGACACTAACCACTAAGGATGGGAAAAAAATACGATTCGATATTCACTGGGTAATATTCGATTATTCTTCTAAGTTCGTCCCCTCCGACCTTCCCCATAAAACACACAGACAGAAATGGATAATTTCTTCTCGCCAGAGTTGAAATGGCTGGTTTTGTTTCTTTTTCTTATTCGCCAATAGTGCCTGGAGTCTAAACCCAAATGTGTATTTTCCTAAGTCAGATGCAGCTGCTGCTATTAAAGTGCTCAGCTGCTGCTGTTTTCCGAGATCCATTAAAACCAGCTTACAGGGATATACTGCTGCATATACACAACTAATCCATAATGTTACAGTCAGTTTGCAGACAGCATTAGCTCCTGACTATGGCAAATACATCAGTGGGTTTAAACTCTTTATAGGCATTAAGGGGAAGATATAAACTGACACTAGTATTGCCTATAATGGCCAACGCACACAGAGAGCCTTTATGTAAGTGGTACCTTGCATGTATTCAGCACACTGAGCAAACTAAAGTTTCAGACATTTCTAAATTTCTTTTGACCTTTGATTCTTGCATGTTTCAGGTGCAATGCAACATCTCATATTCACCATTTTTTAATCAATGGCTTTGTCTATAAAATGTCAGAAAATAATGAAAAATGCCAATCGCAATTTAGCAGAGCCTAAGGTGACGTCTTCAAATGTCTCGTTTTTGTCTGACCAAAAGTACAGACAGCCGTTTGGCGTGGCAAATTAGGCTGGTGGTTAACTTTTGTCCCTCCTTTCTGTCAACTGTCTGGCAATGACAATGAGATGGGTTAATGAGGCAGCCCTCAGTGCTTGTGCAACAGGATACGACTGTTTGGAGTTTGGCGACATGTGAGCAGTTGATGCGACACGCACAAACGTACAAGGATACAACACAGCCACAGAGGAACTAATTTGCCACCCAGTAATTTCACAAGCACAGTACCTCACGCAATGGAATCACGCAACAAAAACATGTGGAGTCTTTAGAGTGAAATTATTTATATAACACAAACGTTGGTAGAAATCAAGGTTAAACTGTTAAAACACGTACAGAAACAAGTTCTTACTGCTTATGCCAGACAGTCGGACACGTCAGTTTTTTGTTACCCTGTTTGCACCATGGTCTGCACTCTTCCTTTTTCTCTTCCCCATACCCTCTTCCTGCCCTCAGTCCCAGAGGATGTGTAACATGCTTATTTAGCCATTTATAGTATATAATCCAGACCTAATGCCAGATATACCACTTCTCTGATGTTGTTCCCAAATGGCTCTTCATTTATAGTATTTGCAGGTTGTTTGAGGTCAAGGTTATCCAAGGCTCCAGCTCCATCATGTGTGAGTTATGGGCACTGTCTGCTTTATTTAATTCTTCTTTTTACTTCTTCTTTCCTTGTTCACTTAATGTGATTGTAATCTTAGTTGAGATTAAGCGCAGTTGCACAGACACAATGTGACAGGCTCTAGCTGCACCATATAGAGTTATAGAGTGCATTTACATGGACATAACCGTTTATGAGGCTTATCCCAGTTCTGATCATATTCGGGTATGGTGTTTACATGAATACAAAAGATCAGGGTTATTCATATTCCCTGTGATAAATATTGGTATCCTGGTTACTGATTACTGTATTCTATAAATTTGCACAGACACTGTGAGGTTTTACAAAGCCAAACCAGCAATGGGAGATGAGAGCAACAGGAAATATTAAACACTACACTGTGCATTTACTACCACTTGACAGCTTAACAGCTAATTTCTTCTCTGCTCTGATCTCCAACAGCTATCTGCTCTGAGCTCATCTCTCTCTCTCACACAAAACCTCAGTCAAACCTCAGTGCCTTCCTCACTCCAGAAGTGAGATGCTTCCGTTGTCGCCATTATCTGTATTTCTGTTACGTCACTTGGCTGAAGCCGCAACTGCACAAATAGTGAGCAGTGCTCAATAACCGGGTTAAGGTGTATACATGCAACAGAGTTCCGGTTTCTTTCGGAAGGCAGGACATCCAAAAACCTGATAATAAACAGCTTATTTATGTCCATGTAAAGCACGGGGGGCCAAACTTTTTTGATTGTGGGCCATATACAGAAAAATATAAGGAGTCACGGGCCAAACAACAGTAAATGTGTACTTTTTAAACTAGTAACACTGCAAGAAAATCAGTGTTTCTACACCAGAAAACCCCATGTGCCATAGAAAATTCATTTTCTATCAAAATAAGTACGCAACCCTACTAAACAGCTTAACGTTTGACATTACAGCAGTTTATTGGTATGTCCACATATTACAAAAAGCATTTCTGTATCTGCTCTTAAATTTAATTTAAATTACGTGTAAATCTGTAAGTCTGTTATCAAGACGTGGCAGAAATGTTCAAATGTTGGTTTCTGTGCCAGCAGGTTAAAACAGTGATAATTCCACAAAATTTCAAAATAAAAGGTTGGGTACAAAATCAGAAAAAATAATCACCAGCAGGCCGCAGTTGGCCCACGGGCTGTAGTTTGGCCACCCCAGATGTATAGGCACTCAGACACTTCAGTATCCTGTTTTGAAATGTGGTCATGTGTGCAGCTTATTGTGTCATGTAAGAAGGAGGGAAGTGTACGGTTGGAGTGGGTGTGGCTGAGTCAGCGCTCGCTCAATGTTATGACGGAAAATAGACATTTTTAGATTATTATCAAGAAAACAAAAGAAGAGTGGGTTTTTAACAATAGCTGACAAAGTTTGAGATGTTTCACATTCCCTCACTTTAACTTTCAAAGTACATTTTATGCAACTGAGAAATTCTAAGTTTTTATCTTTCTCTCTGTTCAAAATACTCCATCACTTAACCCCTGTGTTGTATTTAGGGTCAAAAATGACCACAAAATGATTACCCACCCCCCAAATCAGGTTCAGGTGACTTTATTTGTACCCGTAGGTAGATTTGTTTTGCAGCAAAAAATAGAGGAGGGCATCCATATTGACAGACATTTACAAACACTGACAGAGGACAGATGCAAACAAAGACATGACAACTGGTACTCACAGGCTTAAGAAACTAAAAACGGGACTCATCAGAAAGTAAAACCACTAAAATATCAGGATAAAAACATAGTACAAAAGACAAATAAATAAAGCTTCCATAAATATGTGCAAAACATTGCTAAGATTTATTTAAATTAATGATTGCGGCTGTTCCTGTAGCGCTTCGTTCTGCACCTAGGGACTTGAAACCTCCGACCAGATGGGAGGAGCTGAAATTCCTCAAATAGATGATGGGCGTCTCTGATTGCTTGCAGTTGTATAATGAAGTGTCCTGTCTCTTTGCAGCTTTGAGTAACACTGTAGCCACAGTGTGCAACCCTGCAGAGGTTGGTTGCATGGACTCCTACAGCTTTCCTCCACTGGAAAGTCTACATCGTGGGTCCCTTAACCACGACGAATCCCTTGGGTTCCCTTCTAATGGCGCAGACCCTGACTGCCTCAACATGCTCGACGCCGGCTTCTACCACTCTGATCTGGGCCAGTTAGGAGGAGTGTGCGTCAACAAGGACTGCGAACGGCCCTCCAAGAGACTCAAGATGGCCCTGCCTGACTCATTTATCAATGACGTGTCTGTGGGTAACCTTGGAGTGGACTTCGAAGCGCGACGGACAACAACGCACCACCACCGAATCACCGGCGCCAAAATGGCAGTGTCTGTCACAGACTTTGGGAGTTTGGCTGGCAGCGGCGAGCCCAACGGGTTTCTGGGAGCACATGCACGGCACCACACACAGCACACTGCAGCACTTCAGTCAGAGTGATCTTCCTCGTCTTCATCCCTTGCTCTTCCCTTTTGAAAACCCATATCCCGCTTGTACATAAGACTGACCTCACTGGAGAATCTGATTTGTTTAAATTTTATTATATATATATATATCTATATATATGTATATGAATATACTTTTTTGTTTTCATTTTTTGTGTAATATGACATCAGTGATGTCTATCATATAGAACTAAAATCTTGATTTCTCTCAAGAGTTTATATAGCCATTTATTTTATTCTCGTTTCGCGGTCTTGAGATGTGTAACGTCCATGTACAGTGGGGCCCAGAGGCTGCAGTAGGAGAGTGGTGTATCTTCCTGCCTCACATCTTCAGAGCTACAGTATGTTATCCTGCCATTCTTTTCAGCTGCCAAAATTGGCTCAGTTTTCTGCCTCTAGTGTCAGTATTTAGCTGCTTGTCTTTGTTGTTTGAAGTGGTACTTTTTATTTTAAATTAGTGTTTGGTTTACAGGTACTTTATAGTAACCAGGCTGGTGCAAATGGTTTTATTTGTCCCCAAATAAACCTGGCTAGATATTGTATGAAGAGCAACACTAGCATGGAGATTCGCTTGGAGAACAGGAAGTGTGGTGGCTTCAGCTGCTAAGGCCTTCCAGTTTGGTTTTCGTTTTATTTTCTCCTGTGGAAGCTTGTCTGCAGTTGGTCTGCTTGTTTACTTTTAAAACCGTTCAAAGTGGCCAAACTGGAACATGTGAATGTTTGCAACAGCTATTTTTTTCTTCCCATTTAGTCAAACCTAAATCATAGTCCCTGATTTTCTAGTTTTTCTATTACATTTTTAAACAGCTGATGAAGAATACCTGTGCAGAGTAACATAATGGGAGTCACCTTGTTTTACATTTGGATATCAAGGTTTTTTTATTGTTTTTTTTTTCGAAATCCTTCTTACTAGGAGGGTATCAGTCAGACAAGCAAACCATAACCGCAATATTGCAATGCAAAGATATTGGTTAGGTTAATAGTCATTTAAACACAGACATCATCAGGCACTGTAAAATGTGTATTTATTAATATACTTTTACCTTTTTGTGAGACTTTGTTTATTCCTTTCACTCCTGCTACTCTTAGGCAAGTTGGCTGTATGTGTCCCTTAGTTGTAGTAAAATAATGTTAGAATATTCTCCTAAATCAAGTAATGCCATTTTCAGACCACTTAGCAAGCTTGAGTAAACCTGCTAGCAGTATTATCTGTTATTATTTAAAGCCACTCAGATTTTGTATTCAACCTCTGCCTAACCTGTACTGACTAGAGAATGCCTTGTATAATTTAGTCGACAGTTTCTTGAGTAGCAGAAATGGAGCTGTTGTCTCTTGACTGAAGTCCATAATTGTGAATTGTAAAATGTTTAGCTGGTCATCGTCAGTTGATTGGATGCAGTAGTAGTGTTTACTTAATTTATCTATGCATTGTGCTATTAATAATTAGTTTGTTTCAGGGGTACATCATGTTTGTCATGTCCATAGTTCTAGTAATTCACCATTATGTGTGTACAGACAGGATTCATGCTTCTAAACCATTACATTTGATCAAGTAATTAATTTTCTAAGCCCAGCATCAGAATAGATATTCACTTCTGCGTTTTATGTAAATAATTAGCAAATAGCCTTTAAAAAGTCTATTAACTGACCTCTTACACTTGTGAATCTATGTTTATACAAAGGTTTTAATTTGATTCCTTGTCAAAAGGCAATAATTTGTAGATATGTACAGATATTTGGGGTTTTGCATTTTACCAGTTGACTTGGTGTTTGAATTTTGTTTCTTTGAAAAGTCATGATCCCCAGGACACGGCTGAAACCACGCATGCCAGCTGTGTCCGTTTTTCAAGTGTACCACTGAAAACGGCTTTACCTGAAGACGTATTGATATTACTCAATGTTGCAATTTTACCTTCAAAATTTGCAGCCATGTGTAAAAGACGCTCATCTTTCTTTCTTCAATTTTCTTTTTTTTTTTTTTTTTACATGTCGTCGTCTATATTTGTCTTGATGGTAAAGGGATGGCTGCTGCTCTAAATATGTGGAGAGCTAGTTTCTCTTTTAATGCAATGTGCATAATGCAGTAGGTCCTCCAAGCTCTTCTAGCTTTAGCAGTGCAGTGATATTTATTTCACCTGTGGTTTGTACAAAGACTCAGAAAAACTGTCAGAATGTAAAGGCCATTAAGTAGTAGAAGTAGGTTTCTCACCACCCTGTGAACTCTCGAAAATGTGATATTTTATTGATATCTCTGGTATGAGACGTGTGTGTGCGCAAGAAAGCACTAAACAAATTTATTTTATATTTTGTATTGTGTTTTGAATTTTAAAAAGGAAAAAAAATTATAGCAGTTGTGGTTTTGAAAAAGAAAACTCCAGTCCTTTGATGAAAACAAAAACACCTTTGTGAATAAAAACCTACAAAACTTAAAAATGTATATCCAGAAATATAGACAATCAAAAACTTCACTATGAGAAATGTTCAAGAAGCTATCTTTATTGTTTATAAGAATTGTACATAAACATTGAGGTTTTTTTTTTTTCTTTTTTTTTTTTTTGTTAAAACATTATTTTGTATTTTCTGTTGTACTTTAATACCTTGTGTACAGATCCAGAAATAAAGCTCTGGAAAAGGTTCAGATATGATTGCATGTTCTTTTTAATCACACAAAATGTGCAAGATTTTAAAGATTCATATGGGAAGATTGTGGTTTTAGTACAGAGTTAAATGACCAGTGTGGAGCATTTAGGGGGGTCTATTGGCAGAAATGTAATAATATTCACAGTCGGTTTACAATCTGCAACCTTACTGCTGGATGCCACTAAATCCGAAACGCTGGTCCTTAAACTGTTAACACAAACGCAGACCTCTTAATGATTTGTCCTCATCCAAATGGGATACATCTAAAAGAAAACACCAGTAAGACCGACGCCCTGCCAGAACTTTTCTGCCAGAAAAAAATGCTATGGGGACACAGGCCCTAATGCATTTTGTGGTATACTGATTAAAAGACGAGTCTTCAGTTAGACAGTTCAGTCTTGACTTTGGAAACAGCAGCTAAAAAAAGGATCTAAGCTCAAGGTCTGTTTTTGTGCTTCTTCTGGTGTTTTCAAGCACAACACCATCTTCGTCTGCAGTAGGAGTTTTGCTTAGTTGTCATGAAATCGTAAGTAGATGTTGAAACCTTCCAGTTTTCTGAGCAACCCTTGAGCTTGACAGTACATCTGCTGTGTGAGGCCGTGTGATGCGGTTGAAAGCCAGAGGAAGCAAGTAAGTGGACCTTGAGCTAAGGCTGTTTTGTCGACTGCTGTTTCCAAGGTCAAGAATGAAAGTGCTCAGAATCACCAACATTTGAACATCGACAGTCTCACGACAAAGGGAGCAACCTTCATGAAAACAGTTGAAAGCTTAAGATAGTGAGTTGACCTTGAGCTGAGATTGTCACTATATAATGAGGCAATATAAAAATTAAATTAGTAGTTCATTACCTTGGCCGTCTGAGAGGAATGGGCAGAGTAAGAAAGTCCTCAGCCAGCGTGACTTCTATAGTACTGTCCTGTAGAGCTTTTTCTGCCTGTCTCTTGAGCTCTGAGACATCATCCTCATCCCCTTCCTTCTGCAGGGAGCAGGGTTTGTACCTCTGGCTGAAGTGGTACAGCACCAGCCTCCGCGCACAGAAAGCCCGAGCCACCGCTGCCGCCATTTCAGGTGTACTGTGTCCATGGTCCACTGCCTTCTCTCGGTGCTCGTCCCCAAGAGTAGCCTCGTGAACCAGAACGTCTGCTCCACTGCACAACCTCAGTGGTCCTTGTCCAAGAATTGAGCTGCAATCTCCTAAAATGCAGACTTTTCTCCCAGGAATAGCTTCTTCGAGCACTTCACTAGGAACAACGACACGTCCGCTCTCCAGAGTTACAGGCTCTCCAGCTTTCAGCCGCCCATAAAGCGGCCCTGGTTTCAGGCCTGGAAGACACCATTTTAGTCAACATAAAACGGCAACAAAAACAAAAGAATATTGTAACGGCAGAGCATTGTATGTCGTCAAAAATCACACAAAAACGCAATAGTATACCACAGTATGTTGAATTTGGCAAAAAATCTAAAATTTTGAAAATGCCTCATATTCTAGTATACCGTCTAAAAAGCCCCCCAAAAGTCCTAGAACAGTGTCTCGTAAAAAAATAAATAAAAAAAAGGCAGAATATAGTATGTTGTCAAAAATCCCACAAAAACGCCATAGTATAGCATGTCAAATTTGACCAAAAATCCCAAATTTTGAAAATGCCTCATATTCTAGCATGGAGTCGAAAAAGCCCCCAAAAGCCATAGAACAGTGTCTCATCAAAACAAAAATGCCAGAGTAGTGTATGTCGTCAAAAATCCCACAAAAACGCAATAGTATAGCATGTCGAATTTGGCCAAAAATCAAAAATGTTCAAAATGCCTCATATTGTAATATGTTGTCTAAAAAGCTCCCCAAAAGGCATTGCACAGTATCTCATTGAAAACAAAAAATCTAAATTAAAAACACATTATTGTGTAGTAATAATAATAGATTTTGTCCACAGAGCGCTTTTCATACACTTTATTTAGCATCATAAAACAGATCCGAAGGTTTTTCTTGAGTGGTGGTGACGAAGTTAGCATCAGAGGAGTGGAGGCTGCTGGGAGGAATGAGGCGAGTAGATTGGTGAGGTAGGAGGGGGCCTGGCAGGAGTGTGGAGTCCAAAATGTTGCCAAAACATCATAGTCGAAAAAAAGTGAAAAAAAAAACCTAATAGTAAAGTATGTCAAAAAGATATTTGCAAAAAAGTCCCAAAATGTAGAGCACAGTCTCTTTTTGCAAAAAACAAAACAAAAACGGCATCCTTTTGTGTGTCGTCAAAAATCTCACAAAAAAGTCATAAAATAAGATGTGGTATATGGCCAAAAATCCCAAATTTTCAAAATGCCTCATATTCGAGTATGTTGTTTAAAAAGCCCCTAAAATGCATAACACAGTCTCTTTTTGCAAAAAAATCCAAAACGGCAGAGGTTCGTGTATCGTCAAAAGTCAGCCAAATAAGTCATACTATAGCATGTGGTTTTTGGCCAAAAATCCAAAATTTTCAAAATGCCTCATATTCGAGTA
>JAOVVB010059589.1:0-14401 GCA_028570985.1 Heterobranchus longifilis | reverse complement strand
ACGCACGCACGCACGCACGCACGCACGCACGCACGCACGCACGCACGCACGCACGCACGCACGCACGCACGCACGGTAAAAACAATACCAGCATGGCTGTCACGACTGGTAAAAATGATTTACTATGACAAAGAGAAATTGTAAATAAGGATGTGAATAATAAATAAGTAATGTGCCTCATCTTTATTTTTTATCTCTTTCAAATCTATTTTCCTTTCTCAGCAGATTTATACTGAGCAACCATGGGAAAACTATCTACAGTGGAAGGCCATGAGATATGGCTAAAAGCTTCGGAAAAAACAAGTAAGTGGACCTTGTTGTAAGAATATTTTGTGAAACTGCTATTTCCAAGTCACAAATGAATCTCCAAGTTTAAGATTATACCTAAATTAATGAGAATGTCTTACACTGTATTTCTTTTTATGAGATGTACTTCACCTCTGAATCTTTGTCTCTGTCTGCATACTGGTCCTCTCTGTTTCTTATCGTGCCTGTGCTCATAAGTGTTACGATACTTTGTCTGTCTGCTTTCCCATTCAAACGCATCGGTGTGCACATGGCATCATCTGCAGCCAGATCATCATGGATTATCCACCTCCTCTACGCACCAACGCTGGTTTAAGCATGCACACACACACACATCATCAGCCAGACATGTATTGTGTAATCCAAAGACCCAGTGATGTCCATTACCAGATGAAATCGGCGAGTGGTGACATCAGGTTGCCAGTGAGAAGTCGCCATTATTACATAACCCACTAATCCTTCCTCTACTGTAGCTGTGCCAGATGACGCTGCACCAGAGGTTACACACTGGATTATATTCATACAGGATCCCATACCATTCAGCTCCTTTAGCTGTTGTCTCCTCAATACAGGAAGTAAGATAATAATTTAATTTAGATGGAAAGCTGTTGTGTACAAAGAGATGAAATGAAAATGTAATGTTGCATGTGTCAGATAATGAAACTGGAATAGGATCCTTCCCCTTGGGAAATTTCATATTTATTAAAGAAACACACGAACACAGGGGCAAGTAATTCAACATAATTAAAAAATAGAAAGGTGTGTGTGTGTGTGTGTGTGTGTGCGTGATTCTCATGCATTGATGAAAGGAGGATAAGATGTACATACTATATGAGCACATCCACAACAATAGAATAGACATAAACTCACCATTAGGGTATGGTGTCTCACAGAGTGTGAGGAAGTCTACTATTGGATAGTCCATCTCCAGCACAGCGGTACTCTTCCCATGCATTACTGTCAAACATGGCCGCCGGCCCACCGTGTCGTAGGACAGACCACCAGAGAGGATTATGAAGGGCTCCCTGGCACACACACACACGCACACACACACACAAAAGCATCGGTATAAAAAAATGTATATAAACAATTTATACAGCAACCACAGGAAATACAAGTTTTTCATTGGCCTGCAGAATACCATTAAAATTGTACATTGTAAATCATATAATATACTCCAATATACTGTAGATATGGTCTATGTGCTATGTTACCAGTTACCTGTGGCACTTCTTTGTATGACTACAAATTAACTTTAACCTTTTTACTGTAGTAACTGGAGAAAATATTGGAGAAACACCCCTGATACATGCCATGATACAAAGAGGATTAAAGATTGGCGTAAGACTACTTATAAGTTCTGGGTAGTTTCTAGCACATGCACATTTGTTACTCACATTGCCGTGGCAACAGCTTTTAACCCATGTCAACAACCTTGATGTGTCTTTTGCCTTTACTGTGTTGTACAATTAAACATATTAAGGCCCAAGCATGGGCACACGTGTGTAAGTCTGTGTAGGAGAGAGAGAGAGAGAGAGAGACCTTACCCATTTCTAGTGGTTTTGTACTCCACTTTGAGAATGGGTTTACAAGGCTCTGGCTTCTTCCCGTCCTTGGGCTGTTTTCCTAAAATAGAACAAACAGAAGTTACTTCAGTTTGCCAGTTCATCTCTCTTCACCTCCTCTCTTCATGTTTCTCCTGTCAACTCATTTCTTTTTTCTTTTTTTTTTCTCCCCAGAAGCTGCACTTAAATTGCAGCTCTGAACAGTAGCCAGCCAATAACAAAAGTCTATTCATCAGAGAGGATAAAGACAAATGCAGGGGCAGGGACATGCAAAGGAAGTGTGACGATCCTGGATGATTTACAGAATCTGTTCAAACCTCGAGGGAGGTCCGAGCGAAGGAAAATGCGTACATCCATCACACGTGGGCCGTGTACATATTTTTGTATTGGAATGCACAATAAGTGGCTGAATATATCTGAACTATTACTGAAGTGAGCCCCGAGGCAGGTTATACAAGGCAGGTCTGTATAATAAAGAAAGGCTTTTAATAACTTCATCTAAATAACAGATATCTAAAAAGACAATTAAAGGAGGACTTATAAGCCTTACTTAAATCTGTCAAAGGAATTTGCATAATTGTCCATTAAATACCAAACTAATTATGTATGCAGCAGTGGGAGAAACAACTAATTAAAAAGCCTGTGTGGTGAAATCCTTTCTGAAATCCCCTACACACAAAACCAGCTTGAGAAACTGGTTAGAAGTTCCTTTCATTTAATTTCTTTCTCTGTTCCTCTTTCTGACTCTCGCGCTCTCTCTCTCTTTATTGCACTCACACACACTCTTCATCTGTGTGAGTTGTCAAAGTGCTCTATGGAGTGAGTAGGTGTGTGGGGAGACAGGAGTATGGATTAAAATGCATCTTCAAAAGAGCAGACTTGCTTTTCCGCAGGACATAAACAGAGCGGCGGCACTAATGTATGCACGTGAAGATACAACGTAAAGCAAACAGAGGCAGGACATAATTGAACTGACAATAATCCTCTGACTGAAATGGGGAAACGATGAGGGAGCCATGTAGAGAGACTCTTGAGGGATGGTTTCAATTAGTATAGAGCGGTCATGTGACTGACAGAGGCAGCTGAAGGCATTGGTATCATGTAGTGTAAAACTTGTACTCTACTATAACACCACAAAGTAATCAGAGCAGGCAGGACCAGTGGCTTTTTTAAAATGTATTGTTTAACAGTCTAAGGAAATGGATGCATCTATGTCCATAGCCCACCTTACATACATTTTTAAGTCTACAAGTATTTGTATAAGTAAGAAGAAGCAACTCCATTTCTTTGAACGTTTTTGTTTGTGACCCCCAAATGAAGCAATGTCTACCTGCAATCCCTCCCTCATCAATCATCATCAAATTAATCCAAATTAATCCTGTCCTGACCCTCAGGTTGGAAACCACTGATTTAGATGAGTCGCCTTTCTGTCCTCAGACAAGCAGTTTATCATATGATGATAATAATATAATGATAATAAAACTTCATTTATATAGCAGATTTTGTACAAAAAGATACCATGCAATGTCCTTCACAAAATATGAAAAATACATGCAAAAAACAGATGGAAGACTGCAAACATAGCAAAAAGGATATATTTTTAAATTAGGAATAAAGAGATTAAAAAATGAATTTTATTAGTAGTAAATGAATTACAATTAATACTGTTGGTGAGGTAAAATACTTTAAACGTTTCAAGGTTAAAAGCAAGTTTGAAAAGACGAGCTACATACCAGGCATATTTTTTGGCTTGGGAATATTTAAACCATGTTTTATGTGCATATTTTATTTTTGAAAAGTAAGTTTTGCCCTCCAAATTGACCCACATCTGTTAAGAATGAAATCATGTTTCAGAATTTTTTTAAGGCAAAAAAAACAGTGTGCAGCATAAGATAAATGTACGACTATGATTGAGGGATTAAATGCTAATGCTGATTAATTACCTCACTTTATATAGTTTAGTGTAAAGTTAAAATTACATCCTCATAATATGCAATCTTTTCACAGCCAAAGCTGTTGAATTACAATATACTTTGAGTATGTTGGAATGGGAGGTCCACCTGAGTATTATACAGTGAGACCATCATGCATCTGCTCCCCGCTGACTATATAGTGCATTATGGTTACGCTCCAAAGAGTATCTATTATATAGGGAGTAGTAACTGAGTGATTTCGGACAGAGCCTCTGTGTTTGTGGGTGTGAGTGAGTGTGTGTTTTTGTGTGTGTTTCCACGTCCTTACCGTGTGGGGTGATTGTCTGTATGGGCTTGCCCTGGCCTCGGATGTTCCATATGGTCAGAGTTCCATCTGAGTGACTGCAAATGAACTGCTTGCCCTCGTGATGCCAGGCAACTGAGTGGATCGCCTAGGAAACGACATGCAGGAAACAGGCGGGGTCAGTGGTTCAGCAGGATGAAACATCATGCGCCACCATCTCCCTTACGCTACAAGTTTGTTGCCTTGTCGCAGCCATACGGTACCCGGTACAATGTTCATATGTGGGTTAAAAGCCCCCGACTCTGGATTATAAACTCTTGAACAGATGGTGAAAGTGAGATAAAAGGTTTCGGCCCCTGACTTCGGAGCATTTCCTGCAGCATAAATGCATATATTAAATGAAGCTTTTATATGAACCATTTGCTGAATGTGGAAAAAAGACGGAAATGGATTGGTCATTTATTCAAGAATGCCAGGAGCGAGGTTTTATTACCATGGCTATAATTTTAAGAATTCTATTTCATAACGACACAAATTCACTTAAGGGTGAATAAAACGGTCTTCAACATTCAATGTAATTGAAACACAGTTGTTCTGGTGCATTCAAGTTCATCTGGTGTGATTTGCAGCCATGAAATATTTAGGTAGTCTGTCTTGTTAAACCAAAAAGCAAAGAAGGAGAGAGGTTAAAAGAGAATATCATAAAAAAGTTTGTCAGTAATGTGTGTATGGGGAAACACTATGGGTGAATAAGGTAAAATGAGGTAAGAAACTTCCCCAGTTGTTTACTTACATTAAGACAATTATTTTTTGTATTACAAGTTTTCTGAAATTGTATGTTTAAACATGCAAATGAGGCATTATCTAACGCTAACTTTTGGTAAATTTGGAAGAAATCTACAGACACAGTGCAGTAAAATAAACATCCAAGTGTATATTTGGATGTTTTCTTTCCACGAGCCCAAAATCTCAAAATGTTTTTGCCTGCAGTGTCTCACCTTAAGAAGTAAGCAAGGACATTCAAAAACAATTGCAAGTTTAATGGGAAAAGTAATCACAATTCTAATATCTACAGTATTTACTGGAAAAACATCATCTCGACTTCAAAACCACGACAAAGGTGAAAAAAAAAACAAAGAACCAAACGGAGAAACTGATACAAAGACAAGCTAATAGATATGGAGAAGAATACGGAAAGACAGGACAAAATTAGAGACATGGTGCCTGTGCCGTCCTCTCATCTTCCCCGTCATCTAAACAGTCCTGTTGCTGTTGTAATCCTGGCTCGCAATAATTTATCTACTGACAAGCAATCATTATAAACACAAACGCATCATGCCCAAAGTATGCCAGTAAAGGGCAACCTTGCTTATTGGTGCCCTTTTCACAGCTCATAATTAAACCCAGCGAACGTTCTGATTTAAAGTAAATATGACGACGTGCACCAAATCTGTATGAAGCTGGCAGCAGCTTCCAAAGCAGTTTTATGAGGCTCGTCACATGCATTTCCACCCAGGAGACCTGCAGCATTCGTAATACGTCCAACCACAAGCCCAGTGTTTTATCAGGGGAAATATTCTCTCAGAGACAATGATTGGACATTAGACATCTCTGACATCATGATTAGTATAAGCTATTTCCTAAAAATGTGCTTGTTTGTCATGCTTATGTGCATTATTTCCACCGTGCACTCTTTAATATTCAAGCTGAAACTCCACTTATTGTTTAACTGTGAACTTGTCACCGGTTTTCCTTGTCTCCTTGTCTCACAAATCGCCCGTCTGGCGTGAATGATTACCTCGCTGTCAATGCCGATGTGAGCACGCGGTCGGGTTAAGTCAATCTCCTCCAATTGAAGCTGCTATTTATTTAAGTGTGTATCAATTTTGCCTTCGGTGTGTCATTAATCATAAATCGTGCTGCATGTCGAGTTTTGCAGGAAAAAAAGCGAAATGAGACGTTGTGGGGAACCAATGTCGACTCGCGCTCGTGTGACACCGGTGATACGCTCACCACAACAAATCTAATTGTATCCGTCCCAGAGTAAATTATATCATATTTATATGTTTTGAGGGGTAATGAACCCCATCTACTGCTTGCTGGTAAAGTATGTAATCCATCACATAGTCTTCTTTGGCAACAAAGATGAAACCAATAAAGTGATACTGTGGAGAACTTCCTGAGCCTTGCACAGCCTTGAGGGTTTTCAAAGGTCTCATTATCCTGGTTTCCTCAATAAGACTCCGGGTCACCGTGACAGAGCTATGGCTATGTGACATCTTGCTGCATAGATGCACAACTCACATTATCTCATTACACAGTTAATGACTCATTCCCTCTCACTCCCACACAAACGCACAAAGGAAACATGACTAAAATTATTAGTATTCTTTAGTTATGGAGTTTCCTGATTTCCTGTTAATGAGGATTGTTTTCTTGGAAATAATCAGAGCCATAATGAGTAATGGCTTAGGTGTCTTATCTAAGCTGATGAGTGACAGGGACAGGTGGGATGCAGTTTGTCAATGATTTGTTGCCATTAGTGATTCACCGGTGTGCAGTGCCAGGTGGTGTGGGTGTAGTTACAGCAGGTGTGCTGAACGCAGTGTGAACAAATTTCCGATTCTGTAAAATGTTTAGCATCCCACACTCTGGAAGTGAAATTAGTTATCATGTCAGTGGCGTAAGGGAGTTACCATGGGCCCCAGTGCACGCTCGCTCGCACGCACGCACGCACGCACGCACGCACTTTTGTGCCTAAACTAGCTCCTGTAAATTTTATTGTCTCGTCACATGATCAAATAGAGACTTGACATTGGACATCAAAAACCATGACAGAATGGGTTTGTCTTTATGAGGGCATATAAAAATGGCACCATTTTTAATTTAACACGAGTTCTTTTTTGAACACAGGAGTATTTCCAAGGTGGCAATCTGATTCGCTCGCAAGGTTCTCTGCCCAAAATACTGATGGAGGGCCTGCTCTCTTTACGCCCCCCCCCCAGCCCATGGGCCCCAGAGCAACTGCACTGCCTATATTTGCATGTCTGTATCCTACAACATTATACAATGTAAGTTGTATGTATCATAGACAAAAAGACCATATTCTTGGGGATCTGGGACCTGACACTGGGAGTGATTGAAAGACCTTGTTGACATTTTATTTATGAATAGATTAAGTTTTATATTAATGATTTCGGATACCAGTGTGGGGGGGTCTAATATGTTCTTTCTTTATGTTGACTGCAGCCCAGATAACAGATATGATCTGCAGATATTCAAGAAAAATGCCAACTGCTAAAACTATACACTCTTTTATAAGAAAAAGCCCTCATTCATCCATTCAGAGATGCTTTGACAGACTGAGTTCTAGAAATCTATCAGCACATTGTTCGCCGTGACAGTCCCAACAGGGAACAATGCACTGTACTTAATTGGAAAATGAGTAGGGTAATTGGAACACATGGTACTTATCATATCAAACAATACCAATTAAAAAGACTAATTTCATGATTTATTACATTAGGTCAGTTTTCACAGATTGGTCTTTGGGGGATGACAGAATTCAGTCAACACTTATTAGAGTCACACACATGAGCAAGTGTGTCCCCACACATAGACACACACATATTCACAGAAAAAACTTCAACAAACACACAAATTGAGATTATGAAGGAAAATAGACATACACATAAACATGCATATCACAGCCCTAATTAGAATAGCTTCTGCCAGCACTGTGTGTCACACTGGGACACAAAGACAGCTAAGCCCTGAAGAGCCACACACACACGCACACACACACACACACACACACACGAACACAGGGGCTCTCACAGCAATGGTAATTCAGCTCGAGTAGAAAAACATTCAACCAAAAAAGGCTTAATCCAAAAAACAAGCATTTGGGGGGCACGTATGTCACCAGTGATTTCCATAGAGCAATCCCTTTTTTGTTTTGGAACTTGAAATCCATTCTGTTTCTGTTTCTGCGCGGCGGTTATTATATAAGCCCTGAAAGAAATAAGCCCCCGTAAGCTTCTATTTACCAATTAAGACTTTTCTATATTAAAAAAAGATCATGCACCATCATCGGTTATGACTGGAGCAAGAAAAAAATGTGATGTTATTATTATTATTCTAAAAGTACAACAGAGACTCAAGTTTGTCAAAAAGTGTTTTGACATATTGGTGGTGCTAGATGAAGAAGTCATTAACTCTTTTATCCGCCTAAATTACAAATAAACTGCACATTTTTAGACGCTTGCGATGAACTTGGACGTAATTATCTCATGGATTTTTAGCCATGCTAACGGCACAGCTCTAAGGATGGCCATGCTGGTCTGAGTTGTAATAACTTCAATGATCCCCTGACTTTTAATCTAACACCATCATCAGATCAAGACTGTATTTGTCCAAGACTTTGGTTTATGACCAAATACCTGCAAATGAATGACATTCCCATCAGCCTCCGCTGTACTTTGTGTTTAGTGCTAATTAGCAAATGTTAGCTAAACTATTAATGTGAACATGGTAAACATTATACATGCTTAACATCACTGTGAGCATGTTAGCATTCTGACATTAGCATTTAGCTACAATACAGCCTCACAGAGCTGCTAGCATGGCTGTAGATTAGTTTAACAAAAGCTGTTTTTTTTATGACCAAAATGACTGAGAAAATGACAGTTGAATCTATGGATACATATATCACAAGTTCATAATCAGCTTTATGATACCAACAAGTCTCTGAATGTGCAACATGCTACCGTCCCATAGGTGAAAGAGTAAGTGGTAAAAGGTTAATTCTCTAGGGACCATCTAATAATGCTTAAGAAGATCTTGCAAGAGCAGTATGAGGGATCATCTTTTTCTTAACAAGCAGTTAACATTAATATTATGAAGAGTAACATCCTGATGAATAGAGCCCCACAGAGACTGACCATCATATGAAGAATGATATTCTATCCATCTAATGGATTCTGCACCAGACTTGCCAAATGACCCATCAGCAATGAATAGTAAAGTTATCCGTCTGTACTCTCACCAGGTCTTAGGGGGGAAGAAAATACTTCTTAATGAAGGCAGACTTGTGTCAGATAGAGTTTGCCAATAATTTGCAGCATTTGCTTTTAATCTTCTCAGACAACCAGATGGGAGGGATTTACTGCACACGGACATATCACATAGAGTCAACTGAGCTGTCCATCAAAAAGAATACCTCAGGATCTCCTTTCTGGCGATGTAGTGTCCTATATGGACAACCTCGCCCATTTGGAACATTTTTTTTTATTTTTTAAAGCTACTAATTCGTTAACAAATCTGACTGAACCTGCATCCAGTGTTGCTTACTATATGAATGCTGGTGTTAAATGTTGATAACACAAATTCCTCCACAGAAAAAGCTGTCACATCTGTTTTGTGTTGCTTTGAAATTAAGTAATTAATGTGTAGTGGTTGTGGGAATAACTTTGCACATTTTATTATGTTATTATCGGCCTTAATAGCTCTGAGAATTGTGTTTTTGTTTTTGTCATGTTGCATTTTGTCATGTTGCATTTATGCACACTTGTGTATGTGTGCACAAACACTTATTGGTTATCGCAGTCACACCAGAGGTAGCCAAGCATTTCTGCAAGAGAGTTACTGGGCTTTTGGGCAAAAACTGCTTGTCCCTTTCCATGATTTCACAGAGAGAAAAAAGAGAGACAGAGAGAGAGGCAGAGGGGGATGGAAGGTGAGAGATCTAAAAAAAAAAAAATGGTAAAAAAAATAAAATAAAAAAATACTGAAACCATTTGGAAGGGAAAATACAGAAAACATTACAGAAAGAAATGCACAAGATTGAGTTGTGATAGAAGAAAAAGGGCGGGAAGTTGGGCTGTTTGTATAAGCAGACTGTAGAATAAATTAGTGAGTGTGAATAATGGGCCTTTTCAAGGTATGACACAAAGAGAAAAATAATCATCCATGCATTCACTGAGCGAAAAACAGCTACCAGGAGACAAACAGGAGGGGAAGGAGGGAAGTACAAACTCTGGCTGTGATATCAGCTGTTCATCAGGGCCGGACTCGGACCAAGGTGTTGAGTCAGACGGAGCAGAGTGGAGCAGGGTCAGAGTGACGGATGCTGTCTGGCTAGCACTCACTGGAAACCCATACTGCTGATCCACTTCTAATAATAGACAATCCACTGATAGACAGAGTGGAAGGCGTGCTCTCTCAGCTCTTTGAGAGCTTGTAAAAACAAAAGTTTTATCGCCGCTGCCGTTTGTCTGAACTCTGCCGGAAACTTTGTTGCCGTCTGGGGGCCAGACTTAAGTTCCGATTTACTGACATTTCTGCAGTTTGACAGCATGTATAACTAACAAAAGCTGCCCTTACCCAAGTCAAACCCATTTCATTATTTCCCTTATGTGCATCCTACTTGCTGATGTTGTGTGAGAAAGTTTTCAAGAATCATTAAAATGTGCCAAGAACACAGGAGCCGACATGACTCACAAAAACATTTATCCCTATCCTTTGAAATCCGAGACCATAGACTGCCTTTCACTTGTTTAAACACCCACAAATTTCCATCAATTTCAGACTTTGGAATAAGCATATATATATATATATATGCTTATTCCAAAGTCTGAATCCATCGCTGCATGGTCTGCTGGCTTACTCTGCTGTTGAAAAGGAAAAGAGGAAAAGCTCCCTTGTTCATTTCAGTCGACAACTTTGATATTTGGTGGCAAGCTTCTAGGCAAATAGTGTTTGAATGAAAGCGCACAGCAGGAAAGAATGTAGTTTGCATTGGATTAAATAGTTAAAAACTTATTTCACCCTCCAGTTTTGTTGGGAGCAGCTACAGTATACAGAGATGGAGTTTGTCATGATGACGGCAAACAATTCCAATCCTGTCAACTAATCCGTGCAATATCAATGGCTTGTAATTAAATATATTTTTAATGGAAGAAATTAGCTAAGCAATGCAAAACATCTATATCTTCGCATCACATTAGACCTGTTTCCATAGAAACCATCTCGATGTTGGACCTTTAGTTCAGCCGAGGGTTGTGACGGTGTGGATTTATTCTTACCACGGTGAAAAAGCAGCATATCCTGGTGTTTTGTTGGTTTACGGTAACAACAATTCTTGAAAGTAACAGTACTTTTGCTTGAGTACAATATTCTAGTACTCTTTCCACCTCTACATACCACCCTTACCCTTACAAAGCCCTGGTGATTTCCATTTAATTAGCGTTGGCTACAAACCTGTCCACATTTCACGAGTGATGTGGCACAGGAGAACACAAGGGTTGTCTTCAGTGTCCCTGAAGGCTGGTCCGGGGCGACACTAAACTTTAAATATATCTGACTCTAATAACCATTTGGATGTATTAGCCAGGGGACATTCCAAAAGAGAGGACAGAACGGCTGTGTGTTGCAATGCAGGCTCTTTCTCTTCGTCAGTGTAAATCATAGTGAGCGAAATGAGGAGCAGTCCCCGCCCACTCAACCCCCGGTCTCTGGAGAGGTGTAACTGCAGGGGTTTGGAGAGAAGAGATGAGCTCCCATGGGAGATTCAATACTAGAGACTGTAATGCCCGAGGAGCAGCGGGAGGATATTAGCTTATCTGAGAGAGGGAGACAGGGCAAAGGTAAAGAGGGAGAGAGAGAGAGAGAAAGAAAGAGAGAACCGTACAGATTGAACATACAAAATCCACTCTCATTTTTGTGTCTATAGTCCTCGGTGACTCTTGTTATCTCAGCGTGCTTACAGCACCACAGCACTGCCAATGAGGTGAGCACCAGCATGAGAATTACAGTAATCTCATTATCTTAAACAGGCGGTTTGGCTCTGTGTCTAAGTACCACGGACACCAATGTATGACCATGTACATGTTGATTGTGTGCGAGTGTGCATGTCTGCCCACACAACCATTCAGTCAGCTTAAACCTCAATGACAAGTTTATGAATGAGCTCTCCTATTCATAGTCATATTCAGTCATATAAGCGGAAACGCATGGAGTAAATGGAAATGGAAAGATTTTTCCCAAACCAGCATAAAAACCCTCAGGCTGTCACACATTTTATCACATCTATACTAGATCATAAAAACAATTCAAATACAGCAATACATAAGTGGAAATAAGATTTTGTATAAAAAATAATCAGGTAATAGATAACAGACACGGTCTAGGTGTGACACTTCCCAGGTCCAGAGGGGATCTGAGCAGCTCTGACACTGTGTCTCTTTTTTATTGTGGTGTCATCTTTTATTTATAGACACACACTATTGCCTCTGGGGAAGCCAATAAAGCCACATGACTCAGTGCTTTAAAAAAGGTGGACCTTTTACAAAATGTTCCCCTTTTTACAACTGCAATATGCAAGTGCAATCACAGTGCAAGCTTGCAACATCACTCCGGAGACATGAACACATGGCACTCCACTGTATAAATCATGACTTTGTTAAAACATGCATTTCACAAACTGTTCTTCTTTGTAAATGGCACTACTCATGTGAAAAACAGCTTCTTCAGTTGTGATTGCAGCACCAGCCAAAGAGACGATGTTTTGATTTTGTGAAGATAGATTCATACTTTCTAAAGAAGCAACTAATGATAAAGGAGAAGTTTGACATTTCGGGAAATTGCTTATTTAACCCCCTGAACCCCAAAACCTGCTGGCGGGTTTGAAAAAAGCATGTTTTCTTTCTTTTTTAAATCACCAAAATTACACCATTTATCACAGCTAGAAACTGGAAAAACAGACATTATCATCGGATTTTCTCATTTCCGATGGTCCATGAATGAATCGTGCGACGAACGCTTCTGTCGGGAAATGTAACCAAACCTAAGCTTAAAATAATGATATTTCATCAAAATCACTTTATTTTAAATGTCTCACTTAAAATTGCGCCAAAAATAAACCGTTTGCATGAACCAGATCCTGTTAAAAAAAAACATTCAATTCTGCGTTCCTCAGTGCAACTGGGAAGCCATGAATAACTCGGCTGAGACCAACAGTCACGTGAGAAAAATTCAGTGAAACTTCAACTGAAGTGCAGGAAAAGGGAGGTTGTAAGTAGAGGTTGTAAATAGTATGTTAATAGTTCAATATGTATAGCATGTTTTTCCCCATGTTTTTTTTGTAACACTTGCGGGCACTTATAAAAATGTTGTGTGTATATAGATTACATTTTATTCCAATTTTGGTAAAATATTTTTTCTTTTCTTATGATAACACAAAATACATTTTGTGTGACTAAAGGAGCAAAAAACCCTGAAAAGGCTTTCAGAGGGGATTGATACCACTAAAGATTTTCTATAACTACAGATATGAAACACACTTCCTGTCTCCTAAGTGTGTGTGGTCTCGTTTGTAAGTGTAGTGAACGTCATGTGAATGGATGAAAAGTTATATGTGCACAATTTATTTAGATTTTATTTTGATAACATTAGATATTTACACAGCTAACAGCCATAGTTAGCATTACAAAATTGTTATCTGTGTCGTTGGCAAACGTTAGTTGACGTTAGCTGTGTTTCCAGATCTCACGAGAGATGTCCGTCTGAAAAATGTTGTTTTAGTGTCAGAATGTTGGCTTTTGAAAACTGGGTCCAATATTTACTCTGGTGACTATGGGGCGAAACGATCGATCATAATCTCCGTTCACGTTCACTTCTCCCATTGGAATCAACAGACTCAGGACCTGCTGCTAGTCTCCTAGGAGGCGGGGCCGTAACTAAACCCACGGAAGACAGATACAGGAAATTACTCCAAGTTGCACCGCCTCGCTTCTAAACTGTCTCTGATACCACTCTCATGTCTGCACGCTAAATAAGAAGCCAGCAGCCAGCTAACTTAGCATAGCACAAAGACTGGAAACTGAGAGAGGAGAAACTGCTTCTCTAATCAACACATTTCTTGAAGAATTACTTTGATGAGCATCTTCATTCTCGTAGCTGGATAGCACAAATCCAGTTAGTGGCTCCAGTTAGAGTCGGCTGTAAAACTCTCCTCTGGCAAGACAAACTTCAGCTTCTTCTTCATTAAATTGCACATTAGAGCTGTTATTTCCTACGCAGACTGACCTGCCCCCTTCTACATCTATACTGAGATGAAACAGGAAGTAGAAAGTCAGATTCCTTCCCAGTCAGCACTCTCTTTTTGTACCATCATCAGCAGATGAGAGAGGAGACTGACGTTTCTGAAGTGTGTGTCCGTGTATGGTGTGTGTGTGTCTGTAAGTGCGATGTACCGACACCTCCTCGACTCACAAGCATTGTCGGCTGGAGTAAACCATCTCATATTTCTTCAA
>JAOVVB010059572.1:0-14402 GCA_028570985.1 Heterobranchus longifilis | reverse complement strand
TAGAGAATGCAGTTTTAGTTGTTTGGGAACATCATTGTGTAGGAGACAGAGTTGATCACAGTTCTCATTATAAAATATCTCACCGTTTGTTCAGACCAGACGCAAATAAAATAATCGAGAGTTTGGGCACTGGAATCTTATTTCTATATCTTACTCACGTCGCTCTCGGAAGTTCAGATTTTTCAACTCAGGTGAATGAGCGAATTCGCTTCATCACGCCGCATCGTTCACGTCGCCCGACCGGAACTCGCATCTAATCGCGTCTTTACATTGACTTTATATGTAATTAATTTGCACAAATTGAATTATTCTGGTCCGGTGTGAACACACGGTCAGTGTAACAGTAATTAACCTGATCCGTGTCTATGCCGTGATGGGTCCTTGAATTTGAGGGAATTGGGCCTGGAAAGTCCTTGAATTTGATGTTTAAGAAGGTGTGGGAACTCTGCTTGTTAGACAGACGTGTTGTTTGGAGGGCAGTGAGATGTTTTGTAAAAAGTCAGACACATCCTCCTCTCTTGTAAACATTTGACAGGCCTCCTCTCCGTGAGTCCTCCAGCTGGTTTTGAAGTGTGTCTGTTGTGACAATGATACGTTGCCGCTCACTTGTCTCACTTTCCAAATTAGAAAAATGAGCAGCTACCACGTAATGGGTCTGAAACGAGGGCTGAGGAATGTGTGTTTGCCTGTGCCTTCGAACCTCAGCGCCTGAGCTCGTCCTTGAACATCAGATTCTGCAGACGGTGTGTTTGATAAAAGCGGTCTCTCGACTTTTATCTGATTGGCCGCTGGTGAAGACGAAACACAGCCCATTTACAAGCAGCTTTTATTGTGTCCCTTTTCATGTGTGTGTATATTTTCTGACATTTCATCATATGGCAGGTATAGGCCTGTGAATGATAAGCGCTCATCCTGCAGCCTGTACTTAGCTTGTTTGAACCACAGACTTCATAAACATGCGCTGTTCTCAAATGTCTCCGTTTGTTCAGAATCAGAACGGGATTTATTGCCAAGTAGGTTTTCACATACAAGGTATTTGCCTTAGTGTTTGGTGCATACAATAAACATATTAAGAGGAAATATTAAAAAGATACTATAACAAATACTACAACCAAATATGTAAAATATAACTGTTTTAGAATTGGAAAGCTGTACAGTTTGTGCAAAAACAAATATATTAACAGGGGATGTGCAGAAGTTTTTAGTATAGATAATAGTCCAAGATGTGCGTTAATGTAAAGCATAGAGACAGATGTCTAAGCAGCCACCAAAAACTGTAACGATAACTATAAAACAACGATGTGAGCGTCCACACTGATCATTCTCATAAACCGGTCGTATACGAAAATGTATGCACAACAGTTCGTAGCTATAATACGTGTTCTGTTTTAAATACATGTCCCGGTCACGTGATACACACGTCATCAGCGTCTCGATTAACTAATTCTGTAGGGTTAGGCTACAAATATATGTAGTTAGATTTAGGCAACAAAACAACCTGGTATGGTTAGTAAAAATACACTGGGATTGCATTAAAATCCCTACTTCCGTGTTAAATACGTGTGGCGGTCGTCTGATACACACGGACTCGAACTCTGGTCTCCTGGGTGAAAGTTCTGTGTGTGATCGATTTGTCAATATTCTTATTAATAAGAATATGAATAAAAAGAATAAGAAAACAGCTGCGAGGCCGTGCTTCTTTCAGCACCACAGGACACACAGGACTTTCACCCAGGAGTCCAGAGTTCGAGTCCGTGTGTATCACATGACCATCACATGATGTATTTTAAACGGAACACGGAAATAGGGATTTTAATGCAATCCCTGCGTTTATTTACTAACCATACCAAGTCGTTTTGTAGCCTAAACCTACTGAATTAGTCCCGTTTCACAACATTAATCGCGCCTTCAATGACGCATGTATCACGCGACCAGCACAGAGAACACGTATTATATCTACGAACTGTTGCGCATACACTTTTGTATTCTTTACACGACCCGTTTATGAGAATGAGTTGTAAGAGTCCACGTCATGTGGGGCTCCCGCTCTGTAGACAGTAACTCTCAGTCTGTCAGTAAAGTGTGGATGTATGCAGGGTGTGAGATGATGCTGAGGATGTGGATTCCCAGCTTTTCCTGAATGCCTCCTGCTCTTTGGCTCCTTCTACTGACTCGCCGGGCGAGTGGATGTACCAGCGACACGGGTTTAGGGACGGATGGAGCAAAACGAGGAGTGGAGGGAGGGGCTGAGCTCCGACCTGCCAGCCACAGTCAGGCATCAGTGTGTTTACATAGGCCAAATCCCATAGCGGTGCGTTCCTTTAAGCCCAGGGCCTGGGAAAGTTTGTGGAAAGAGCATTGAGGTCCACTGTGGTGGAAAGGGCATTGTCTGGGCCGCTGATCCTGACTGCACCGGACAGAGAGCGGGGGATCAATCCGCGGAGAAGGGGGTCAGGGGTGGGCTGAGCGGCGTTGGGAAAGGGCGGGGCACACGGGCACCGCGGTATGCCCGTCATTGTCCACGAGTGAGCAAGTGAGCTGATTGGAGGCCAGATAAGAGATGGTCCGATTCTGTCTGGCTCTGTCCGTACGGATAAATATGCAGGCAGGCATGCATGTGGGATCACACACACACACACACACACACACACACACACACACATATACAGGTGTGAATGTGCCCTTTCTCACAATCACAAATCCCGTCTCTCCGGTCTGTTTCAGCAGCTGTTTCTGATGCGTCTGCTCCTGGTCAGTGTGACGTCTGCCTGCTGTCAGGGAGACACGGGGCTAATAAAGACACTCGCTGATTGAAGGTTGGCACT
Organism: Heterobranchus longifilis; assembly: GCA_028570985.1. NCBI lineage: Eukaryota > Metazoa > Chordata > Actinopteri > Siluriformes > Clariidae > Heterobranchus > Heterobranchus longifilis. The sequence continues at coordinate 11,577 of JAOVVB010059572.1, read as the reverse complement.
ATCTGCCGGTGTTGTGGTGGCAGGCTACTGAGTTGGCAGAGTCTGAGACCAGCCACTTTATTTCCCAGCATTCCTTTCCCTTATAAAAGATAACAAGCGATCGGGGCACCGGCAGTCTCTTGGGAAACGAAAGGCCTGGAGTGCAAAAACAGGATGGGAATTGGCTTTGGGAGAATGTTTTGATCATGATGAGCAGAAGCGGCGGGCGTCTAAAAGTTGGCAGTGGCTAAGCTAAGACCAGAGTGCAAGGCATGATGGGAATTTATGGGCCTTTGCCAAGGTCTCCTGAGAACAAAGCTGCTGGCGAGGAAGAAGGGTAAAGATAGGCCTCTGAGTTCAGATTCACACGTGTATATTTGTGTGTTTTTTTGGTCGTTGGTGTTGCTGTTTGTGGCCGACGGGATTTGAGGTGGTGTTCACTTCCTCGTAACCTGCCCTCTCCTTCCTGTTTCATGTCCAGAGTGCGGAAATGGCGGAGGAAAAGGGGAATTCCGTGTTCTTTGGATTGGAATGATGTAGGAGTGCAGCGAGGCGGTGTCCAGCCATAAATACTCTGTTTTCAGGATGTTGTTAACAAGATGAAAGATTTTTTTTTTTCCCCCACTTGAACACTACTTATACCTCTTCCTGCTTTTCTTTATCAATAACGCATTCCCGAGAAGTGTTTACATCTGACATGTTTGTCGGATGGCATCCACACTTTAAAAATAGCATTTCAACTCTGCCACAGCTGATTCGATGTCTGTATTTAAGGATATGTTGTTGTCCTGTTATTTGGCTCGACTGCATTTTGAGTAACCGTCCTCTCTGCTTCGTGCACCAGGTGGGGAGAGGAGAGGAACTTTGATGGGACATCAAAAAAATATTGGGTAAGTAGTTTCAGTGTGCAAAACAAACCCATGCCCAAATTAGCTCTTAATTGGCTCTAGGGTTGCAATGGTATGAGATTTTCACGGTACGATCACAGTTTCACGATATATATATATATATATATATATACTGTGTTACACATTTTTAATTTTATTTAGTTCGTTTTTTTTGGTTGAACAAACACTTTATTATAATTGAAACTTGAAACCATTTTTTAATGGATTTATGTGTAAAAAGCCTCCCCTTTGTTTTTTAATTTTCATTAGAGCCAGACCGATGTATCGGTCAGCTGATATTATCGGCCGATATTGGCCTGTCACAGATATATCGGTATCTATTGGTATCGGCGTATATGTTTTTGGATATGCACAGAAAACTTCTCCTAATCTCCTCATTTTAATACTTAATATACGATTTTGTTAAGAATTGTTAAATATATAGACTCTGTGATCGGTATCGGTATCGGCCAATTCCAGCAATCAGTGATCGGCCCCAAAAATCCTGATCGCAGCGCCCTTAACTGTATGTATAATGTATTACAATGTTAATGTTAAATATTCTTTAATAAAGTTATTTGTTTAAGGAAGCAGCCTTCTGAATACCTTTGCATCGTCATATCGGTGCAAAATTGGTGCACAATCCACACAGCTCAAAAAGTCAATATATCGGCCGTCATATCAGTAATCTGTGAATATTTCCCCTCTACAGTCGGTATCGGTATTTGTCTCTAAAATCCCATATCGGTCGGGCCCTAATTTCCATACCACGGTAAACCGTGAATATCGCTGGGACCCTAATTGTCTCAAACATTGTGCTTTTTCTAAAGAATAAGATACATATTATAGATTTTAAAGAGCATGAATGTATGCATGAATATAACCAGGCACTGTATATGCATTCTCAAATTAAAATCTACCTCATCTGTACTAAGTTTGACTGTACTTTTCTTTTCAGATTGCTGCCAACTCCTGGGGAAAGAACTGGGGAGAGGACGGCTACTTCCGTATCGCTCGCGGGGACAATGAGTGTGAGATTGAAACATTTGTGATCGGTGTGTGGGGCAGGATCACGATGGAGGACATGCACAACCATCATCACCACCATCGTCGCCGACACATTTAGAGACACAGCTGATGTTAAAACGCCACAGAGACCTTTGTTTTTAATCCCACCTATAGATGTTTTTTTTACCCCTGAGGAGTCTCAGAACTTCAAGCTGGCTGGGACAGCCACAGAATAAACCCCAGAGCCCCTGAAACCCTTTCCTTTTATACCTTACTTCCCTCTGGGGATCAATACAACCCCTCCTCTCCTCCATCGTTACCCTCCCCACTCTCCCTGTAACTCGAGGCACCAAAAAAAACCAAAACTCAACTCAGCTAAAGCTCTTTTTATGTCGCCTTTACAATAAGGGACCTCAGGTACCTACTGATCCAAAGACCACACTTCCCAGAATCCTCAGCGTAACATCTGGTGAAACATGTTGATGTCAAAGTTGGGTGATGACAGAAGGAGAAGCTCAATCTTGATATTTTTTATTCTTCTTTGTGCTTCTTTGTCTGAACCTTTTTAGTATTTTCTAAATCCAGACAGATTTCGGAGGGACAGTTTGGAAAAGAGGAAATCCGAGAGCCAGATTATCAGAGAGACACACCCAGCCGAAGTGTGTAACACGATAATATATCATAGATGACCTTACTGACATTTACCTGTCAGCTATACGGAGTGCGGCTCATTCCCTCAGTTTTAGAGAGGACACTTGTATGGAGTTAGTAGAGTTTCTCACACATTCCAGTAAAAACGTAGAATCTGACACTGGAAACAGGAGAGGATTTGATGTGGAGTATAAGATTACAAAAACTGGGGATTTTAAGAGGATTTAAAGTGGCGCCGACCATGACCAGCACTCAAAATGACTCCCAATGTCACTGACCCTACGTGTTTATACAGAGTCAGTACAGCAAATTAAACATGTATCAGGAACACTTTATTAATGAATGGTAAATTGATACTTAATTCAACTTTAGCCAATAGGTATTTACTGTTGACAAACAATGAAATGGTAATAATTTTTGCTAATTATTACTAATCCTATAATTTGTTATTTTAACAGTTTATTGTTGCACACATTATACAATTTTATATACTATATTAAGTATTTGTTAATGATTACCAAATGATTTGTGAAACATTTGTAAAACATCTATAAACATTATTTGGATGGCTATTATAAAGTTGCAACTGATTGTTATAATACCTTGTTAAATGGTTAATAAATTCTTTGACAAACATCCATTAACATTATCTAGATAATTAATAACAATACACTTTTAATAAATAGCTTACTAATGTAATCAGAATGTAATTATTATTGTCTCTTATCAGCTATGATAAAATATTTGTTTTTATTGGTGAAAGCGGGACAGACAGCATATACATTTATTTACATGTCATCAGATTTTTCTTTACTTTAACAAACAAGTAAACACACACACACACGCACACACACACACACACACAGAAAAAACAAGTCAAACAACAACATAAGAGAAATAAATAAATAAATAAATGTAAATAAATATGTTAGAGTCAGGGATTTAATTAGTAAACGGGGCTATGATACAATATATAATTTATAAACTAATTATTTCATATTACACAAACTGATGATAAGATAACATAAATTATAGCATTACTAATAATTAGTAAACATTATTAATTATATTTTTTTGTTAGCAGTAAAATAACTATTAACAAAAATGTACTGTTAATTAATTAATTATTAATTTACCATATATTAATGATGGTTATTATAAAGTGTTACCCTATCATTTGGCTGCAGGTGAAATAAATAGTTTTCAGTCATACTAAATGAAAAAAAGTCACCCTGAATGATAAACATATAAATAAAAGCCATGCTGCCATGTCATTTAAAAGATAAAACCCTGATGCGTTAAAAAGATTGTAATGCCTTAAAGAAAGTGTTTGTGTATAGTAGTCTTAAGTTGCTCCGTTCTGTGTACACTGTTACAATTTGAGCTAAAGAAGTTGTTGTTTTTGTTGCAGTTATATTGTGAAGTTTTATTTTACTACTTGTTATACGATGTACTGTATGTAGTAACTTACACACTCATCACTCAGTCGCTTTTCTGCTTCTACATAGTTAACTGTAGTTAACTGCAACTGTTTGACCACAGCGAGGGTGGGGGGGGTACTGCTGCTAAAGTCCGGTCTGCGCTACAGTATTTGAGTCGGTAGCTTGATGCATTTCATATGTAATAAACATGTAAAGTCACGTCTAACTAACGCAGAAACACTTCATGTCTCACATGTTGCAGATGAGCTGTTTGGCTTTATGTTCTCATATTTCATTTTTATTGTTTTCTGCGAGAAAACGTAACACGTTCCAGCCGTGTGCCTATCTTTGCTGCGCCGCTTTATGATGTCATTATTTCAACCGATTGAGGGATTTTCAGATCTTTTTGGAGCAGTTGAAAAGGAAAGCGTGGTGTATTATTATTATTACCACTTACCTTAAATTACATCCCAGCTGTAACTTCAAAAGGCTTTTCCGTTTCTATATCATCACGTCTTGTGATCTTTAAGGTCCCTCTATCATCTCCTTCAGGCATGGATAAGCAGATATAGGCATAAAAGCACCGAGTGATGTCTGGATGGACAGACAATGTGCAATGTGGTGGATAGAGGAGCGGTTATTGCATGTTTCTCACGCGGTGAATCTTTGATTCTGAAGTGAGCGAGGGCAGGGAGAGGTGACGAGCGGCCCGTCAACGTGAGACGACAGGTTTACAATAAACGACACCGGGGACAATGTGAAACTGAGCTCTTTGGCCTGAGGAGTGATTATGTCAATCTTCTGTCAGCAGAAAGGAGGATATTCTGTTATGTTTTCATCTGTGGGCATGGTGCAGCCTGGTCTCACGCTTATGAATCCCAATGCCAATTTGTTAAGTCATTTTGCGTGTTATCCCAACACCTTTTTTGCTTTTCACGTGTCATTTTACGGCATTTATTCGCTTTCAGCTGTAAACACATCCGCGTCAGTATTACACGTCTTAGTTAACTACACCGGAAGTAGGGATGCCGATACCGAGTATAAATACGAGTACTAGGGTTGGATATCGTTTGTTTTTTGGTACCGGCGGCGGTGCCTAGACAGTGCCTGAAAGAATTCTTTAAAAAGATAGACTACATGGTATCAAGTGTGGTATAACTGCCATATTATGTACCACACTAAGACCATATGGTCACAATTAAATTAATTAAAAAATGTAATAACTTATTTCACCAGTCAATTAGGAACAAACTGATGACAGAAGGGAACTGTACAACAAGAGCTTGAGTTACTCAGATTTTCGAGTTTACCTGAATGCAACGTGAATTTCCGAGCTGCACTTGAAAGCCGACACAGTGACTTCAGGGAAACACGAGGATTTTACAGTTCCGTTCTTTCTCCGTCATCTCCAACTCCAGCAGTGGCCGTGGTGTCTCAGTACTATGCTGGTGGTGGTAAGCTAACTGTTAGCGGTGTCTTAAGCTGCTGACGTCTGCACGTACCGGTGTTGTTTAGCTTTAAGCTTTTGAACTGTGTTTAATCCAGCTATTAGCTAACGGTAGGCCAACGTTACCTGCTGCCAAGTACGGACCTAACCCTAGTTTGGAGTCTGCTCTACTGTTGTCATCCTTCATCTGAAAATATTTCCACATTGCTGACATTGCTACCACCTACCCGTTCAACTGACGAGAGGTGAATCACGTTGCCGTAAAGTGGTATCGGTTTGCTGTAGTATCGGAGTACTTTCACGAGATGGGTCCAACAAACACAGGACTTTGACCCAGTGTTCGTGTCCCGTGTGAAACCAGTGTTAACTTAACCATTTTACTGCAGTTATTTACCCTTACATAACTTACATAATTTATGTACGTAAGGTAGTAACAAACATCCTTATTTTAACCCAAACCATGATCTTTTTCCTGAACTTAACCACTTAGTCTTGTTGCCTTAAGTGTTATTTGAATCCACAAAACTGTGACTGTAGAGAAGCGTCATAGTTCGGTGCGCAAAAGTGACGTCAAGGGGTCCTGAAAACGTCCGAATGTGACGAGTTGTGAATGAGAACGGGGGGAGGGGGGGGGGCGGGCAAAAGGACACGTGAAAAGCCTGAAATGCATTACATGACACAAGAAACACGACAAAAAGTGCGGTGCTATTTATACGCTTTCCCATGAGATCATATTGTTTATTTTCACCAGATGTTGGGAAGCTTTTAATATGAATTTATAGAAAATAATTCAATATTTCATTGGGATCTGACCAAAGCTAGTAGAGACATCTTTTTGTCTGTGTCCATTTATTTTGCTCACAGTATGTTGGATTAATGGTCATTCAGGTTCATCGTTTAGACCTAAATGTCTATATATGACACTGAATATATAGAAAAGAGGGGTAAAAAAAAAACTCTTATAGCATTCTCAAGTAAATTAACAACATATATCTCATGTTAAATATGATTATTTTTAGACCAATAATAACAATATTACTAAAGATTCTCTGCAAAACCCAAATCTATTCCATAGAACTTGATCTTACTTTCAGTTTTCTCCAACAATACAACCTCTCCTCCAAAAAACAACAACAAAAAAAACAAAACAAAAAAACGGGAGCTGCAGCAGACATCCACTCAGAAGTTGTGTATTTTATGTAAAATGGACCACTCCATATTCACTGGTGTGTAGACTTTATTTATGACAAGATGTGTAAATTATATACTTTTATTCCTTGTTTTCCTGTGCAATGTTTTATTATCTCTCTGTCTCTTGTATTGTGTGCACTAAATGCAATACCACGTTAGTGTTCACTTGTGCGGCACAATAAAGTCTTTCCAAAACCACGCGGTCTCGTTGTGAACACCTGTTTGCGTTGTATCACTGAAGCATGTAAACAAGACGATATGATCGGGGGGAGAAAAAATGCCTTATATCGTATGCGTGTATGTAGGTTAGATGGCTGAGAAGGTGTGTGATTTTTGGGAACATTAGGGATCAGTGTGGCACAATGGGTGCAGGGTGTTCAGGGGGAAGCTCCACGGGACGAGGCCGGGTGGGATGAGGACAGTTTTTATAAGATCCTGCTGTATCAGCATACTCTTCCATCACTGAGAGCAATAACTCTGACCGTCAGTCAGTGGGAGACCAGACCAAAGAGTGTGCATAATCCATCATAAATATTAGAATTAAAAATGAAGGGCATTCATTCATTCAAACCTTTAAGCCTCGAGAATCATTGAGGCTGAGGTGATGTGGTTTGAGATCTTCACATTGAATTGTCCGGGGGGGGTAGTGAGTGTAGATCCGTCTGAATCATATATTGCTTTTCACCTAACCAGAAGCCAAAGATCTTTAGTTACACAGATAAATGCTATTCCTCCTCTGCATTGAGGTCAGCGGAATATTTGTGTGGCGTGTGATTCGAGAGAAGTGGAAAGTGAGTTCCCTTTTTTTTTTCTCTGCAAACTTAAATGATTTAAGATTTTTTTTTTTTTTTAACCCAAGAAATCGCTCGACAAAAGCCTGAAATATTGTGGTGTACAATCAAATGATCAAAAATCTGAATGGTCGTTTGATTTAGAAGTGTTTAAGTTTGCCAACTCAAAAACCTAGAAAAGATGAACTATTTAACTAATGTTTATTTTTATTTCTCCAGTAAATGTCTTTGTCTTATGAAGAAGATCTGATTGTGAAAGTTGTTAGAGTTGGTTTTCTTGATTCGTGGGCTTTTTATTTTGCGGATTTGAAAATGTATACAGACTCTGGATCTGGCTTCAATGAAGACTGTAGTTACAGTAGAATGACTATGACAATAATAATGTGCAGACACAGACAAACAACCGTGTGACAACTGTAACTTACGGTGTCTCTAGTCTGTTTGCTTGTGTGTGCATTTTGAATCAAAGATACATTCTTTTTGTATGTGTTTTCCTTTCAGCTAAAATAACTTTCATTTGAGTTATTAAACTCCACAAAAAGAATGTCCACTCTTTGCACAGCAGCACTTCCAGAAATCCAATTTCCACCATTTCCCCCTCCTTAAATTAGTTTTGTGGTATGTAAGAGAGTTTAGTCTGTGCCTCTGTGTCCCGCATGAACACCTGGGCGAACATCTGCCTCAGAGAGGGACAGTGTCCTAACCTGGAGAGAAGACACAAATTGCAGGTCTGTGAAATTAGCCATATTCAGCAAATTGTCACATATCAGTGAAAACGACCAGGTGGTGACCAGCAGACGCCTCGGAGAGGTCACCTTAACCTTGCATTCCTGCATCGAATCGCTCACTTATGAACCTGTTTAATGGGATTTAGAGTAGATATTGCCCAATTAAAGTTACACTTCAACTCTTAAGTATACATTTGGTCTGGGCAGTTTCCACATGAGCTGTTTAAAAAGAAAAAAGTCTCTCTAGTTTTACAAACTTACGGAAGCCCTAGACAGCCATGGATCCAAACTGTTTTTTTAACGCTGTTTTCTCAAGATCCCAAGTTCATTAACTCGTTATCACGAGAAAACAAAAGATGTTTTCCTCTTATTACTTCTAATGTTTATCAGAGATCAGGAGTGTTTAGATGGAGAAGGTGTACTGCTGTCAGTCACAACTCTGTGGTTAAATCAGCTGACGCAGCCCCCCCCCAGCAACCCAAATATCAAAGAGTAAGGATAGTTCCCTCATAATTTAATGGTATTTTCTTTTTAATTCATAAGGGACACAGGTAACATGTTTTATACTTCTTGTGAATATAATCCAATTCATCTTATTTCCAAAACCTTATTTTGAAAACCAGACGTAGTGTCACATGCATCCTCCATCTGGGCTGTTTGAACTCCTGATCTCTGATAAATATTAGAAGTAGCCTAATAAGAGAAAACAATCTTTTGTTTTCTCAAGATCACGAGATAATGAACTTGTATTGTTTTGCAATAAAGTAGATTTAATATTGCATATATACAGTAGGCCTACAGCAGAATGAGGATTGTGCCACTATAGTTTAAAAATAACAATCTCATATTTCTCTCTTGCTGAGAAAATTATCTTTTGTTGTGTAAATTAAGTTATGTTTTGAGGTAAAACATGCAATTAAAATGTGCCACTGTGGCAATTTGCTTCCCTTGTTATGGGCAAAATAATATTATAGCACTTAAAATGTTATCCAATACTTTTGAAGATTTTTTTTTCAATTTTGTGTGATTTTCTGCGCTGATGAAAAGACCTGGAAACTATTAATAATTTTCAATCTTTTACTATAATCCTTCACAAAACGCACTCATAAAAACTACTGGTAGTGCTACATATTTTTTTTTAATGATAATTGTTCACAATTTACTTTTGTATTTGTGAAGGGAATGAAAAGATTACCACCATCCTCACATCTTCAATATTTACAACCCCAGAGCTATAAAACATCCCATTGTATTTCTGCAGTAAATAAATATTACTAATCATTTAGTCGATTTGCTAAAACGTGAACATTTGCCAAGTTATCCCACGGGCGATTAAGAAAACGAAAGCTTTAGAGTGGGGTTATGAAAGAATCTGGAGAAAAGAACACAATATTCCAGAGCTTATCTCTTCACAGCAGCCACAGGGACCAACTATGGAAACTTGGATCAAGGAATCTGTCCCGTGTTTACATTTCTCTCATTGTTTCTGCGTCACCAAGTAGCCAAAGCATTCATTACCTCCTCTCCTCCCAGCTGATGGCGAGGAATGGACGAGTACCAAGAAAAAAAGAGGAAGCAGTTATTAAAGACAGAGGCAGGGGAACAATCAGTGGCTGGAGACCCCACCCTGGTTCCCCCCCGGTCCAAGAACAAGCTCTTCTCCTCGGGTTCTGTCGTGCTGTTTGTACTCTGGCCTGTTCTGCACACACACACACACACAAACATCACTTTTCCACGTGCTCTCTGTACTTGGGTGTACTCAGGGGACGTCAGCAAACATGTTGTGGAAGATCGTGCCACAGGCCCTTTCCCATAGACCACCTAATAAAGAACATTTGGGGGAATCCTTGTCAGAAATACTGAAACAGAAACAAATCAAATAGCTTCAGGGGGAATCCCGAGACACACATATGTTTTGCATATCTTTGATGTATTGTTCTCTACTGCACTAATATTTCAACATTAGAAAAGCATTTCCTGAGGGGAAACATTGTTTCAATAGACCTTGCTCACAGCAGACATCTTGGCTTGTCATAGTTTCAGTTTAGTTTCCAGCTCAATCACAACTTAAAACCTTCAATTATTAAAAAACCCTAACCTTGCCAGAAACCTGTGAAACCTGTAAAACAAATACATATGCTATAGAAAACACATCACAAGCATACACAACTTCATATTGACATCAAATAACCAAAGATAAAAGGTACGATAAATTGGCTATCGCAGCCCACAAAGAGTGCAGTCACAAAACCAAATACACAAATTGCCAAATGCACCTCTGGCGTCGTAGATATACAATATATAATATATACAATAAAGTGATCAAATATTGCCATCAGGGCCGGCCCTTTCCAAAGGCCATATAGTCAATCGCCTAGGGCGCCAACATTTGGAGGGGGTGCTGTGCAACCAAAAACTAGAAAATTAAGAAAAAAAATCAAGATATGAACTTTTTTTATGCAATTATGGGCACCCCCAGATCCGATATTTTTCATGTTTTAAGAAAAATATGTGTTTTGGTTTTTCCAAGTCTGTTTTGTGGTGTAGCATACGCCCGTGCAGCGCACATATGGCGCCACCGGTCCACTAAGCAACGGCACAACACTTTGAACTTGAATGGTCGTGTCTAGATGGTAACCCAAGATTTGTGAAAGTCTCGTGAGAAGGTTCGAGCATTGACCTTGTATAGTTGAGGTTAGTATAGGTCGTCCGAAATAAGTCTTGGTAGAGTTTTCACAAATCTAGGGTTACCATCTACACACCCAGCCACATTTCGCCTATAACGCTTCAAAAATCCTAGGGCCGGCCCCGACTGCCATTAAATGTGAGCCACAAAAAAACATTTTTAAAACTATAGGATTATGCAGGATCAATGCCAATGATGATGATGGCATAGTATGTCTTTATCCCTAATGATGATTGAATACAACTCAATAATATAAGAGTGGACACAACTAAGTTTACTGAATTTACTGAAGTTATGCCATTGCTTGAACTCAGTGATGACGTCAGCGTGTGTTAGAAAGGCTGTTGATTGGTGGAGCACTGCCCTCTTGTGAAATGCACAACTGCGCCATTGAGCGCGTGGAGCTGCGCAAGTCAGTAATTAAGAGGCATAACGAGGCAAAGTGGACTTTACTGCATCAAGTGGTGTCAGTTGTGTGTGTCTCTGATGAACCGTGAGTAAAGCCAGTTATTTCTGACTGTACGGGACATTTATTGAGCTTTTCACAGCATGTTGGCTTATTTATTTAAGGTTGTTTTGCTGATGCTGAGCATCAGAAAGTAGCAGCTAAGCTAGCATTAGCATGAACAAGCTACACGGTGATTAAATTACTCACCGTAGGTTGTTCATGCTAATGCTAGCTTAGCTGCTACTTTCTGATGAAACTGCTGGATGTGGACAATATTTTTGTTTACTCAGTGGTGGTGGGAAGTATTCAGATCCTTTACTTAAGTAAAAGTACCAATACC